>SNQJ01S0023071.1:59573-101117 GCA_010110895.2 Picea sitchensis
TAGATTATGTCCTAGTCTGAAGGCTAAGGCGTAGTTAAAATAAAGAGTTGATTTGAGTAAATTTAATGGAAATGAAGAAATATATGTTATTCCTATGCATAGAAAGAGTTTTTGGACTAATAAGTGGATGCAAGAACCTAGAATTGTTTTTTGCAGATTGCATATCCAACATTATGATCCTAGAGGAGATGCACCATACAGAAAAGGTTGGGGAACATTTAAAAGAAAAAGAGGATTCACATTGTGTTATAATTGCAGAATACCAGGACATCTTGCTAAGGAATGCCCTGGTGCAGGCCCTATTTGTCTTTGTTGTAATATTGTTAGTCATGAGTTTGAGGATTTTCCAAGGATGATTGTTAAAGTTAAAGGAGTGAACATACGACAAGAAAACTATGAAAAAAGTCAAGAGACCAAGGGCATATTAGAAATTCATAAAAATAAAGGGTCAAAGGAAGTTCATACTACGATATCACAGTTGAAAGAAACCATGGATGCTCACAAAGATGTCAGTTTACCAAAAATCCTAAAAGAAAAACAGTGCATAAGTGCAAGAATAGAAGACTTCGACATAGACTGTGTCTTATATGAAGAAACATAGGTGAATATTATCACAAAAGAAACTTGGGGAATTTTGGGAAAGCCTACTGTGGTACCTTCATTGGGAAGGATAGGATTGTTTAAAGGTAAAATGATAACTTTATGTGGAAGAGTAACTAATATACCTATTATTTTTTAGGGAACATCAAGTGAAGAAGAATTCGAAGTCATTAAGTTTGTTGGGGACAATGCCCATTTCCCACTATTGTTAGGTAAGACTTGGATTCATAAGGACCCGATCAGAAGGAAAGCATAGGAAGAAGATATAGAAAAGAAAAATAAAGAACTAATGGATTTCATAGCTAGAAAAATAAGTCGACTAATAGAAGAACGAGAAGATAAGTCGAAGCAATAGAACAAAGAAATAACGTAGGAGCGACATAAGGCAAGAGATTCAACTATCAAGGTTGAAAGAATGCAAGAAGGCATGAAGGACCTATCTATTATAGAAACAAGTACATCCACCCAGAAAGTGTTAAGAAAAGATATATTAACTTCAGACCCTTTGAGGGCACCTCAAAATCGTGAAGTCACTACGTTATGGTAAGATAAGAATAAGAATGGAAAGAGGATTCCATAAATAGTTAAAGAGACTCAGATAACATGAAATAAGGCAAGGAATCTCAATAAAAAGAAATCTAAGATGGAAACTCTACAAGAAGCTATAGAAACTAGATGGAAGACTTCGCAGACAGGAACCTCGTAGGAGACAGGTTCACAGGATTTGAACCTTGATCGAACAACAAGACCGCACAGAATTGGACTTTTCCCTGGCGAAGTTATATGACCGTTGGAGGTGTCCCAACCATTATAATGACGCTCCAGAATAGTTATAAAAGACATTTATGAGTTGATGGACCGCTTTTGGATGTTGAGACCGCACCATAACGAACATATTTACATTGATGGAAGTCGTTCCTGGTCGTTGGAAGATTTGTTACATTGCCCCGCTTATTTAACTCGTCGGTCATTGTATTGGGACCAATTTTTGCTACCCATGATTGACTGAGATAAAAAGAGAATTGTTCAAGTGTCGAGTTGTGTTATCTGAAACTAGACCCTGCCTGTCTATTTGTTTAACCTGCCTATCCATTTACCTACCCTGTCTGTTTGTGAAAAACTAGAATGTTGGGCAAACCTAGTGAATTAGAGAAGTCTGTCGAGGAATTCCTTAAGAATATAATGGTCGACAAGTCAATATCCGAAGGTATCCAGGCATAGTCGAATAGGGGGTTGTAGGTTTCCCCTTTGAATGGACGTCGTTCTGGCCATGTTATCCCATGACTGAGAAGCAAAGTAAGCACCACGGTGATCTGGCTAATGCGAAGCAGATCCAATTGATCCTACTCAATTATATCCCACCTTTGGTTGGCACTATTAACTGCGACATCATCCCTCGATATTTTGAGTACGCCATGTTCACTGTGTACATTCTAAAAGGAATCCACATAGTCAGGAGTCAGTTAGGATAAATCATGTTATTGAAGACCAATGACTTCAATTTAGGAGACAGGAAGAACTATGCTATGTTAGTGCCCCACTGCTACTTGACGAAGTCAACTAGAAAGCAACCTTGCCTTGTCTCCTAGCCATGGATTAAGGGGTTGGCATAGTACACCGTGATGAATGTGATGAATATCCCACATTTTGGCCGCCGGCAGGAGGTTAACGCTTGCGTTAAACTCCTCCTATCATGATATCATGGAGGATACTTGTGGCTTGATAGAAGGATTACTGTGGATATGGAATTGATCCACCGGATCATAGGATTAAGCGTGAAGGGTCCCGACCCTCAATAGTTCTATCCAAGGGAGGCCTCGTACCATTACCTAGCACAATGCATCAATGAAGCTTACATAGAATTCGAAAAAGGAAAGAAAGGACACTAGGTAGCCTCTATATAGGATGGCACAATGCACCTTTCTTTCCAACTCCTAGATGGAAAGCTCGTGAGGAAGAACCAGCCCACACAGGTCACCAGGTTCACGGTGGACCTCGCAGGAAAATGTGTGGAGGGCATGCAAATGAATTGGGCGAACTACCTCGTCAATGAGCTAGATAAGGATTGTTGTGAAGCCCAAGACTTGGGATATTAATTCCATTACGATTGGCTGATCATTTTGATCACATTTGTCACTTGGAAAATGCCTGAAGCAGCCACCTTCCCAGAGATCAAACCCTTGGAGTTGTTGCCCACTCAGTTTTCCACCCTGTGGTACACTAACAACATGACGAAGTAGTGGCAGTCCAATGACATGTTTCATGCATACTAATAGTAGTTAAAGGTCACCATCAAATCATTTCCATGCATGACACTGCACACCCTACACCAGTACCGACCAATAGAAAAGTTATGAGCTTATCCTCATTGTTTCTACATCACCGCACGTAGAGATGAGAACCAGGAAGAATTACAATCGTAATACAAGCTGACAGACAAAGATATGGAGCAGATCACAAAGGAATGGCCAGAGGAGTTTCTTGTACCTGTCGCTGATGCAGAATTATCTGACACCGACACCATAGGAATCCCCATAGTCACCAGATTCGAGCATGTCGGAAAGTCCAGTGGGATGAAGAAGAAGAAAAATGAGGAAGTCTAGGATATAGAGAGTGATGAAGAGGACAATGCTTCTGAAGATAATGGGTTTGGCTCAATTGGAGGAGGAGGAGAAAATGAAGAAGAAGGATAGGGAGGAGGAGATGAAAGAGAAGAAGAGAAAGGAGAAAGCAAAGATACACCACCTGAAGATCCCCCTATTGGAAAAATAACACCACAGAAGAGGAAGGTTTCTGAGAAGAAACCTTCAACCAGGAAGAAGACGCGCACTAATAAACCCCAGTTAGAGGCCACAGTCACTGTGGATGACATCAGTCTGGTCCATGGAGCTATGGAGGACACTTCCAAGGACATATTTCAAAGATATGGAGAGAAGCAAGAGGAGATATATGGAAGGATCGAGAGGGACTTGAAGGAAGTACATCAAGCTACTCGTTTGGTCCACGCAATACCTATTGTGCCTTCCTCGTCATAGACTGTAGAATTAGGGGATGAACCAACCCAATTGAGAAGACAAGTAGATGCAACAGAAGCCCGGTTCTAGAGAGTCCAAGAAGAGAAGGAGAAGTCTACAAAAGCCTTGAAACAAGAGAAAGATGAAGTCCTAGTGCAATTATGAGAAGAGCAGGACAATGTAGCAGCCCAAGAAAGTGAGAAAGAAGAGCTTCAGGAGGAAAAGGCCCAACTTCAGAGAGAAAAGGAGAAACTACTCGTAGAGGGGGCCATGATCAAAGAAGCAGTGAGTAAAGAATGTCACTATGTGCCAGTCTTGGCACAGGAAGGGGAAGAGCTGGTCGAAGCTCAAATAGTGAAGCTCACTGAGACCCTCCAATAGCTTTAGGCCAGAATAACAGAATTGGAGGCCCAAATAGTACCGAGCACCCCGCAGGAGGTGCATGACCAGAGGGAGGAGACCTCTAAGAACAAAGTAGTGAGGATAAGAGCCCTCACCTTGGAATGAAAACAAGTGAGTGATAGAAGAACACAAACATATGAATGCCTCGCTGAGGATCTAGAGCTAAGGAAGTTGGAAGCATAGTTACAAGAGGCATAGCAACACAAATTTTTAGTGTAGGTGCATATGAAGTTTCTCAATGTTGTAGAAAGAGTGAAGAGATCCCAAGAGAAACATGCAGTACAAAAATAGATCACTGCCCTCCAGGGTACGGTGATGGAAGTGATGCAAATGATACAACTTGTGCATGATGAAGCCTACAAGGTGTTCGAAGAGATTGATGGACAAGGATCACAATTGGATCAACTGGATGCAACAATAGAACAACACCTAGAAGGGGATGTTATAGAGCAAACGATCCAAGAGCTCGTTGAGCAGCAGGCTTAGGCGAAGAAGAAATTTGAGGCCACTTGAGTTAAGGTCGAGTCCTTCGAAGCAACATTGTCAAGACCTGAGTGGCTCTGAACGAGTCACAGGTGAGAGTTGGGGGTCTGTTGGATCTCGACCAAGTTTTGAGGAAACCTTAGTCAAATTTGGCCCACTTTTGGACTTCGACAGGTTGGTTGAAGATGGAGCACCCAGGCGGAGCTGAGATCGTGGATCTCACCCTATTTTAAGGGATATGTGGACCCAGTAAAGGGTCCTCTAGGGTTTTTGTAACAGGTATATGGGATGTAGTATATGGGTATATGGTAGAAGTAGTATTCTTTTTTAGCTAAGTGCAAGTAGTTCGAGTGGCTTTGTGCAAGGGAATGTATGTGTGTTAAGGATTTGTACTTGATAGAGAGTTGGCTCTAGGCCTTCACCTAGTTTTGGAAGGAGGACTTGGTGCTCAGTGCGTAGATCTCATGTCTGTTGTGAAGCTTGATTATGTGACTTAGTGCACAGGAGTGGATGAATGTAAGATTCAGACAAATAATAAAGAGGCGAAGCGGTTGGTGGACGTAGCCCCACACTGGGGTGAACCACGCATATCTGGTGTCTTATGGTTTGCTTTGTATGAAATATTTTAGTAATCAATCAAACCCGTTGATCAGTTATGGTTTCTTAGATTGAGTTAGGGATTGTGATGGTATGAATTCTGCATCTAGCTATTGTTAGAAAAATAGGATCGTAGAGCAATAAAATAAACAAATACAGAAATAAAACACAGAAGATACACAATACAATAGAGACATAGATATACGTGGTTCACCCAGTGTGGGCTACGTCCACCAAATAAATTTCTAGATCCTTTCTTTATTATTATCCAACAAATGAAGGGATACAACCTACAACACACCCTCTGTAACTTCCTCTTCTTTCTCTCACAGTCTCTTCTCTCACTACAAAATATTCACAATGATACATAGCCCCAATACATTTCCCTCATAAAAGAGGTTTTCCTTCTAAGGAAAAAAACCCTAACATAAATTCTACCGTCAGATATGCGACCTTATAATGAATGGTCCATATTTATAATGAAATTAAAATATACATTTACAAGGCAATTTTTTCTTTGGGGGCTTCGCCCCCAAACCCCCCCGGGGCCTGCTTGCCCCCAGACCCCGCAGAGTGGGTAACCCCCCTCCGCACTCCCCCGCGTGGAAGAGTGTACATTCTTCCAGGGTGTAAAGTCTTCATGGGGTATAAACATGATTGAAAAAAAATACCTCTGAATCACGGCCAGTGTAACAACTCCTTTAATTATCTTTTCTTGTTACTACTGTATGTGAAATATTGTTTCAGCATCGCAAATCACAGACTGTTTTAGCGACAGGATTTGCGTACTGTTTGACTGTTTCAACAACGTGGTCTTCAAGAAGCAATGATGGTTGTAATGGTGCTGGATTGAGTTACAGTTGTTGTGGCCAGTGTAACAACTCATTTAATTATCTTTTCTTGTTACTGTTGTATGTGAAATACTGTTTCAACATCGCAAATCACGGATTGTTTCAGCAACGGGATTTGCGTACTATTTGACTGTTTCAGCAATGTGTTCTTCAAGCAACAACGATATATTAACTGTAGTCTTCAAACTGTTTTAGAAACTATATATTTTTGTTTAATGGCTAAGTATGAAAGTAATGTAAAATTACATGTAAAACAAGTTAAACATATAGCAAAGAGAAGAAACGTTATATACCTTTGGAAAAATAGATTAAGGTGATAATGTAAGCTTAAATATGAGCGAGAAAAGGATGTAATGATAGAAAAAAGTATGAGAAAAAAGGTACATTATAGGGTCCTAACATCCCCCCCAACTAAAAAGGTTGGATGTCCTCAAGCAACTTCAATCTGAATCAGAATCCGGATACTGACTCTGGGCATGCAAATTACTTAAGCAGTAGTTGTAGAAAGTATTCTCTGTTGGGGCTCTGAATCCTTGAATATGTTGTAGCCTTTTCCAGGCTGCTACTTCAACCTTCTTGGGAAACCTATGATGAACTTGATACTTCTTTTCTGGCATCCACAGAATGGGAAAATGGAACTGATAACCTATCTAATTTTCAGCGCATTGCTGGACACATTTGATGTAACTGGGTACCCGGAAGATTGTTGTCTCAAGATTGGTAGGACTAAAGGGATTGTGCTCCTGTCTTTTCTCAGAAGATTGTTGCCAAAACATGTTATTTTCTTTTAGGACAACAGTCTCTGTGGATTTAATAAACTGTTGATAATCCTGAAGTATTGTTGCCTGTAGTTGCCGCATATGTTGAATCATCCCTGGTTTCTTCAAAAATTGATAATATTCTGCAACAAAGATGGCAGTGTTCTGTGGTTCTGGACGTATCCAAAGGAGACGGTTATCTTCATTATTCTTAGCATCTAAAAAATCATTCTTCCACGTAACCTGGTTGGAAAGGAAGGAGGCGAGTACCCGAATCTAGATATCACCAACAAGAGGATTAAGATTAAGCTGTCTGTTCTCAGGAATGGATTCGTTATGAAGATATAAATCACATAGTAGATGTTGATCAATAGTAGAGGCTTCTACAAAAGTTTGAACAAAATCTTCTAGTTTGAACACTGCATAGGGTCTTCCATCTTTGATTGATTTCATCTGAAAGAATGCAAGTCGTTCTGTAAGGAAAAGAGAGTAATTTGAGGATGGTTTCCTAGCAACCAACAATTTTTGTACCAAATCAAACATCAGGAGCAATTTTCTTTTTAACTCCTCATTCTGCTTCTTATGGGCACGAGATTATTTGCGTGTTTGCTCCAAAGCTTCCCAGTTTGAATATATGTGGTTCAACCATAGTAGTTTGTGCTCCTGCAAGCTTTTGTCCTATGTAATAGCAGACTCCTTTTTCCATTTGTTCATTATTACCTGCTCATTCCATGGTTGAGTTTGTGTTCCAACATCGCAAGTGGTAGGCTGAGGTAAAGTTTGAGTGGCTTGTTCCACAAAAGTAGGGGTAGTGATCTTGCTAGGAGGGGCAGATTCATCAATAGGCAGAGTTTGAGCAGTTTCACTAATGAAAACAGGAGCTTCAGATTTAACAATTGTTGTAGGCCAGGGTTCCTGTAGATTAGCTTTGCTTTTTGGAATTTTTGAAGGTCCTACTAGTTCTTGTGTAACAGTAGAGTGTTCCTCTTTTTTAACTACAAAAGTCGTAGGTGTGGGGGAAGCTCCAAGAATTAGGATTTAAACCACTTTGTAGCCTGCTTGATCATAAATATCCCCACATTGGCTGCACATATACTCTCTATTATGATCATCTTTTGTGTTTTTCTCTGCCATGGCCGCTACGCGAGCTAAGGTATACAAATTAAGTTCCCTGTCATAGGCTTCATTTGCCATTACTAGCTCTTGCTTGTAAGATTCCATTTCTGATCTTAGAAACTCATTCTCTTGTAAGAGAGAAGCCATTGTTGGTTATGTTTGTTGATCTGTCATAGGTGTATCAAGAGGGGTGATTGGTTTTTGTGTAACGGTCACAACCTCAGTAGCTGGTTCTTGTGGAGCAGCTACAAAATTAGCAGATGATTCTTGTGTTTCAACTACTTGATGTAAAGAAAATAGTGTTGCAGCACCCTGGGCATGTGAATCTTGTATTTCAGGAATAAAGTCAACAACTGGTTCTTGTGTTTCAACTGTAGTCGGTTCTTGTGTAACAACTATAGTTGGTTCTTGTGTAACAACTACTTAATGAGTAGTTGGTTCTTGTGTGACAGCTACTGAATGAGTAGTTGGTTCTTGTGTGAAAACTACTTGATGTAAAGAAAATGATGTTGCAGCACCCTGTACATCTGATTCTTGTATTTCAGGAATAAATTCAGCAACTGGTTCTTGTGTTTCAGCTGTAGATGGTTCTTGTGTAACAACTATAGTTGGTTCTTGTGTAACATCTACTGAATGAGTGGCTAGTTCTTGTGTGACAACTACTGAATGAGTAGTTGGTTCTTATGTGACAGCTACTTGATGTAAAGAAAATGATGTTATAGCACCCTGGGCCTTTGGTTCTTGTGTTTCAGTGCCCGTGGGTTGAACAGGTAAAAATTCCAGGATTTGGGAGGATGGAGGTGTATGGGCTTTTAGAAAAATGGGTTGGGGGTTTAGGGTAGTGGCAGTAATTGCTACTTTGGTTGAAGCCCTCGTTCGTTTTTTAGGTAAAAAGGAAGGAAAAGTAGTAGTTTGCTTCTTTCTTTTGCGAGTGGGTTTTTCCTCAGTGATGGAGCAGGGAGGGTTATCAAGTTTATATTCTTCAAAATCATCGCTAAGGATATGAATAGTAGGAGTAGATGATTCTTGTAAATTGTGGGGTGGATTGGTATGGTAGGAGGGTTAATTGGATCAATTGTATCTGTAGGCGCAATAATAGGTATTTCCAGAGGGTCAAGAAGGTTTTGTGGTTGCTCTTCATGAGGATTTTCAGGATGTTCAACAGCTTCCTGAGGTTTTATGGGTGGATTGTTTAGGAGAGGGTTTTGTTGGGAAAAACCCTTTTGGATGAGTAATTGAACGAGACGGTGATGGGTGAGGGAAAGAATGAGATTTTTAGCCTATCTACAATAATGCGACATATTTCTAAGACATCCAAGTAGATAGTAAGGAATATTCACTAGTCTAGAATGTCGTAAATGAGATAACAAGACAAAGTCGTACTGGTAAACTACCTGGTATCGGCCTTCACAGGTAAGGTAGTGCTTGACAAACTCTGCAACTTTTGGCCAAGGAGGCGGCAATGAGCTAAGTCGAACACCCCGAGCTTTAGGCTCAACTTGTCCTCCTGGCAAGAGAAAATCCTTCTGGGCATTAAGAATAATGTGTTTGCAGCTGAACCAGTGAATTCCAGTGACGGGAAGACCCGAAACCTGTGCTATATCATCCTCTATGACTGGAATCCGAACCCCTTGAACAATAGAATGGTCTTCTTGAATATTTTGAGCAAATTGAAGAACCTGTTGTTGATCAAATCCCTGGAGCCTCTGAAAATAACCCAGCCAGCCTGCCTGTTGAAAGATTTGATAGACTTCTGGATACAATTCTAGAAAGGTTGTCGTGGCGGGTTCGTATCGTATAACAGGACCTCCCATAGCTATTCAGCTTAGTAAAATGCACAGTCATAGAGTCGAGTAACTGCACCCGAACAAAGTAAGTTTTGCAGATGAGGGCATGTAAATGATGGTGAAAAGATGAGATAAAAAATAAATGATGGTGAAAAGATGAGATAAAAAATAAGTGACGGTAGTCAGTTCATGTGAAATGATGGCATAAAGTTTTGATATTCCCCCCCAACTACGGCTGAAATAATGACTTTTAAGTGTATGGGGATCATGGTAATAATGAATCAGGATCTTCTCATTATCCATAGTTCAATTGTATTTACATATAAAGTTTACATACCTCATATTTACCTTTGATTCGTACTTCGAAAAATATAGTGCTTGTTCATAATAGATCTGTAGTAATCATGGGAGAAACTTTGGAATTATGAGAGAAATTGTATCAAGGGTTTGTTTAATCATGGGATAAGGTAGTGAAAGGACAAAATGTAGTATGAAAAATAGGAGAAGTGAGAGTGAAAGAGTTGAAGAAGATGTTTTTATGACAGGAAATGTTGAATAGTCATGTCTTAGCAACAGAGAAATGGGAAATGCTAAAAAAGTGGTGTTTCAGAAACAAGAAAAGAATGGAAAAATGTTGCTAAAGAGTGATGTTTTAACAATGGAAAATATTGCTAAAGAAAAGGTGTTTCAGCAATGGGAAAAATGGGGAAAATGTTGTTGAAGAGTGGTGTTTCAGCAATGGGAAAATGGGGGAAAATGTTGTTGAAGAGTGGTGTTTCAGCAATGGGAAAATGGGGAAAAATGTTGCTGAAGAGTGGTGTTTAAACAATGGGAAAATGGGGAAAAATTGTTGAAATTACTAAGACTACTAAGAGGGGGGTGAATCAGTTGTTATTGTGCTTAAACAATCTTAAGTCTATTAATAAATTCTTAATCTTTCCAATAGTTAATATGAAGATCAATGATACACTCATCGGTAACACATTAATCAACCTTGGGGCTGCCATCAATTTTATGACACACAAGACCGTATAAGCCTTAGGACTTACGGGCCTTAGGGAAACCCCAATCGTACTCCATATAGATAATAGATCAACCATTAAACCAAACGACATCTTGGAAGATGTAGTGATCTCAGTAGACTCACGAGAATATCCCGTTGACTTTATGGTCCTACAACCAAAAAACTCTTTGGGAGGGTATCCTCTAATCCTGGGAAGGCCTTGGTTGGTTATCTGTTGGCCCTTGACCAGGTTTTGTGGAAACGTTGGTCATGTTTGACCAATTTTGGGACTTCGATAGGCTGGTCGAAGACAGAGCGTCGGGTGAAGCGGAGATCATGGGATCTCGCCCCCTTTTGCAGGATTTTTGGGTTTAGGATTTATGTAACAGGTATGGGATGTTGACCCATGGGTTTACCCATGTTTAGGCCTATTTTGTAATGTATAAATAAGTAGCTAGGCGATGTAAGAAAGGTTGATGGCTTAGTGCTAATGTTAGCTATGTGCATCATTGTGTCTTAAGACTTGTAGAGCTAAGTGCAAGTGATTGTAAGAGGCTTTGTGCGGAAACTGTGTAAGGCTTTGAGCTGTGACCTAGCTCGGGGAAGGAGGATCTAACGAGCTGTGCGTAAATCTCATGTCCTATGTGAAGTAGGCTTTGAGGCTCTGTTCATGTAAGAAGATTGAAAGAAGATAATAAAGAAGACGAATAGTTGGTGTATGTATCCCCACGTTGGGGGTGAACCACATATATCCTGTGTTGTGGTTGTTTTGTGCGATTGATGTGATTTATGCTTAGTGTTGTAATATTTATGAATGTTAGATATATCTGATGCAATAGCTTAGTGATTGATATCATGAGTGAATTCTAGATCTGATCTATTTCTATGTGCTAAGTGCTTGGATGTGTTAGATCTTGTTGAGTACTGTATTGTTATGTAATTAGGGTTTTACTTGCGATGTGAATAACGGCTTAAAAACTAATGAATGTTAATTGATGAGTGCTCTATTAAGTATTGTGATCACATATTTGTGTCCCAGCTAGTTTGTAAACACTTGAGTCCTGCAACCCCCCCTGCCTCTACCTCAGGTGAGACTTCATCTGCTTCGCAGGTGTTGCCGAAAGGGCTGGTAGTTAGGGTTTTGTTGGTGTGTTTTTGTAGCGTTGAACCCCGGGTCTGCCCTTGTGCCAACAAATGGTTCCGTTGATGGGACCTGAAACTGTGATTGTTGGGAACTAAGGAAAAGAGAAAGCTTTTTTTGTAGATCTGTTGGTATAGTGCACAGTATTCTACTTGACTTGTGAAGCTCTGTGCTAAGAAGAGAAGTCTGATCTGAAGAAAAGAGGTAAGATCTTAAAGATTTGTGCTCTGATAAAGGTAAGATAAGTGGAAATTTTTGCTTCGAAAGAATGGATCTAGGTATGCTTGATAGATTTGGTCCTAGTTTGAAAACTAGGGCACAACTAGAAGAAAGAAGATATGATATGAATAGATATGATAAAAATAGTGAAAGATATGTTATCCATATGCATAGAAAGAATTGTTTGACTAACAAGTGGATGCAGGATCCTAGAAAGAATTTTTTGCAGGTCCATCACTGTGATCCCAGTGCACAGTACAGGAAGGGTTGGGGATCGTTTAAGAAAAAGAGAGGATTGACTCTTTGTTATACTTGTAGAATATCGAGACATCTTGCTAAGGAATGCCCTATTAGAGGTTTTATTTGCCTTTGTTGTAAAGCTCCTGGACATGAAGTTTTGGATTGCCCTAGAATGATTTCTAAAGTTAAAAAGATGAATATGAAACAAGAAAACCCTGAGGAAGGTCAAAAGACTCGGAATATGCCAAAGAACCAGAAAGAATCAGAGGCTATATTATTACATATGAAAGAAATATTGAATGATCACAGAGACATCAGTTTATAAAAGATCTTAAAAGAGAAAGAGTGCATAGAAGCAAGAATAAGAGACTTCGACATAGACTGTGTATTGGATGCAGAAACACAGGTGAACATTATGATAGAAATTACTTGGGAGATCTTAGGAAATCCTGTCATGGTTCCCTCATTGGGAGGAATAGGATTGTTTAAAGGAAATTTTATAACTCTATGTGCAAGACTTACCCATGTACCTATGATTGCTCATGGAGCATCGACAGAAGAAGAATTTGAGGTCATTAAGTTTGCTGAGAACATCGCTCCCTTTGCATTTTTGTTAGGAAGGACTTGGATTGAGAAAGATCAGATCTGAAGGAAAGAGGAAGAGAAATCCCTAGAATAGAAAAAACAAGAATTAGGGGATTTCATGGCTAGGAGAATAGTGCGCTTACTAAAAGAACATGAGGACAAGTTGAAGCAACTAAGGGCCAGAGACCTATCTGTCAAAGTTGAAAGAATGCAAGAAGACTTAGGGAACTTATCCATACACTAGAGTAGAGCACCTACTCTAGAAACAGTAAGAGAAAAAGTATTATCCCCGAACCTTGTGAAAGACCCTCAACAGTGTGAAGTTACAATGTCAAGAGGAGATAAGAACAAGAATGGAAAGAGGAATCTAGAGACGCAGATCACAGGAAAGAAAGCTAGAAATCTTAGTAAGAAGAAATCAAATCTAGAAAACTTGCAAGAGGTTCCAGAGAGGACTTCGTAGAAGGAAGGCTTGCAGAACTTGAACCCCGTCGATATAATAGAACAACGCAGATTGGAACTTCACCACGATGGAGCAATGTGAATTTTCATTTCTTGGGAGATGCCGGAAGGAGCGACCTTCCCTGAAATTGAGTCATCCAAACCACTAGCTATGAAGTTCACTACGCTCTGGTATTCGAGCGACATGGAAAAATAATGGTAGTCAAATGCGGTGTTACACATATATTATCTACAGCTGAAGATGGCCATTGACTATTTCCCTTGCATGACGTCGAATACCCTACACTAGTTCAGGCCATTCATGAAGTTTTGCGCAGATAGGCACTTCATCTATATCACTACTCGTAGAGATGAAAGCGAGGAGGAGCTACAGAGTTATTATAAGCTCACAGAGGAGGACATGGAATAAATAACCAAGGAGTGGCCTGTAGAGTTCCTTGTACCAGTTGACCAAGTAGAACTCTTCGACCCCAACCTCATCGGAAGCCCTATGGTCACTTGCGAAGAATATGATGCACCATGTAGCAACAAGAAGAAAAAGAAAGAAGAGGTACAAGAATTGAGCAACGCATCAAAGGAAACTACACTAGATTCACCTGAAAGGGGAGGACGTGATGAAGTAGAAAAGGAAGAGGATGATGAGGAAGAAGACAAGAAGAAGTAAGGCGAAGTAACACTGCTTAAACATTCCCTGACAGAGACAAAAACATCCAAGAAAAGAAAGGGTTCTGTGACGAAACCTTCATCGCGGAAGAAGTCAAAATCCAATAAACCTCCATTCCACACTATGCTCACATTGGATGACATTGACCTTATCATTTTCGTTGTATCATATACCTCAAAAGACATATTGCAGCGAAGAGAACCCAAACAAGAGACAATGTTTGACAGGATCGACGCAAAGCTCAAAGGGGTACAACACGATCTTTATTCGAGTTGCGCAACGCCTACTGCACTGATGTCAGCAGGGGACATAGAAGTGGGAGATGAGCCTGCCCAGTTATGCAGACTAGCAGACTCGACAGAGGCTCGCCTTCATTACGTCCAGGAGGAAAAGTAACAGGCCACAGAGGCCCTGAAGCAAGCAAAGGAGGAATACATATAGCAACGTCAGGTTTCGCAATAAGAAAAAGACAACCTCCAAGAAAATTTTGTAGAGGATAGAGAGCAGATCCAGAAGGAGAAAGAAAAGTTGCTCAGAGCAGTGGGGAGTTAAAGAAGAATTCACCATAGCACTTCACTCTATGACAGGCCTAACACAAATGGAATAAGAAACCACTGAGAGCCGGGTGGGGAAGCTCGTCAAAGCCATTCAGCAGCTCCAAGCACGAATAGAAAAACTGGAACTACAAGTCGTTCCAAGCACTCCTTAGGAAGTGCGAGATCAGAGAGAGAAAAATGCCAGGAGCGTAGTTGAAAGAATCAAGGAATTGGCCTTAGAGTGCAAGAAATTAAGCATTCAAAGTGCGTAGACCTATGACCACCTTGCAGAGGACCCTGAACTAAGGACATTGGAGTCACAGCTCCAGGAGGCAAAGCAACAGGCAGCAATAGTGCAAGCACATTTGAAGCTACTATCACTGGTTGAGAGGATGAAAAGGTCACAGGAACAGTGCATGGTTCAACAATAGGTCCATGCTATCTAGAGTAAAGTCATGGAAGTGACCCAGAGGCTCTAGCCAGTACAGGACGAAGGTTGCACACTTTTTGAGGAGATTGAAGGACAAGGTACACAACTAGAACAAGTAGTAACCATGGTAGAACAACGCTTGGAAGGACCAGTGAATGAGAAATTTATTCAATAGTTCATCGAGCAGGAGGTGTTGGCAAAGCAGCAGGTCGAGGTAACTCAAGCTAAGCTTGAGGCCTTCGAGGCAGATTTACCCAGATTAGAGTGACTCGGGACGAGTCACAGGTGAGTGTTGGGGGCCTGTTGGCCCTTAACCAGATTTTGTGGAAACACTGGTCATGTTTGACCAATTTTGGGACTTCGACAGGCTGATCGAAGATGGAGCGCCAAGAAAAGAAGAGATCGTAGGATCTCACCCCCTTTTGCAGGCTTTTTGGGTTTAGGATTTATGTAATGGGTATGGGATGTCAGCCCATGGGTTTACCCATGTTTAGGCCTATTTTGTAATGTATAAATAAGTAGCTAGGAGATGTAAGAAAGGTCGATGGCTTAGTGCTAATATTAGCTATGTGCATTACTGTGTGTTAAGACTTGCAGAGCTAAGTGCAAGTGATTGTAAGAGGATATGTGCGAAAACTGTGTAAAGATTTGTGTTGTGACCTAGCTCATGGAAGAAGGATCTTGCGAGGTGTGCGCAGATCTCATGTCCTATGTGGAGTAGGTTTTGAGGCTCTATGCATGTAATAATATTGAAATAAGATAATAAAGAAGACGAAGAGTTGGTGGATGTAGCCCCACACTGGGGGTGAACCACGTATATCCTGTGTTGCGGTTGCTTTTTGCGATTGATGTGATTTATGCTTAGTGTTGTAATATTTATGAATGCTAGATATATTTGATGCAGTATCTTGGTGCTTAATATCATGAGTGAATGCTAGATCTGATATATTTCTATGTGTTAAGTGCTTGGATGTGTTAGATCTTGTTGAGTATTGCGTTGCTCTGTAATTAGGGATTTACCTGCGATGTGAATAAAAGGTTAAAAACTATTGAATGTTAATTTTTGAGTGCTCTGTTAAGTATTGTGATCATAGATATGTGTCCAAGATAGGTTGTAGACACTTGAGTCCTACAACCCCCCTGCCTCTACCTCGGGTGAGACTTCATCTGCTTCGAAGGTGTTGTTGAAAGGGTCGATAGTTAGGGTTTTGTTGGTGCGTTGTTGTAGTGTTGAACCCTGGGTCTGCCCATGTGCCAACACCATCATATATTCTTAGATCAATTGTAGGTCAGGAAACATGACCATCTCCCACGAGACATTAAAAAAAAAATTAACCCTCTATTTGTAAATTCTTCACCAGGATGGATGGATGGAGTATGCACAACATTTGCAGAGGTATAACGACGAAGTTTTGTTCGAATTCGCTCTGAATTTTAGAGTAGAACAACTAATAGTAGTAGGTACCTAGGTGGAAGTAACAGAAGAATCAATGGCATAAGCTACATGATTTCCACAGACATGTGAGAGGTGGTATTCCAAAAGGACCTCCAAGCCTGAAATCCTGTGACAATTTATTGAGCCTGAGAATCCCTGGTAAAAAAGGGCACAAGATTTGAAAGATGGTATTTATCACACCCATGGAAGGATGTGTCCATATTCATCCAATGACATTTCACATGTCAGGTCCGCTACAGGGTGGTTTACCTTCAACATATTTGGCTCCTAGACCACCTCAGACACGACCGACCCATCAATATGTTGTATTTTATTTTTTGGACCTTACATACCATGGCGACACTCACACAAAGATCGAATCATCCCAAGGACATTATTTCCCACCACGGGATTATCAAGCTACTGGTGGAACATGCCCTTCATAGGGAAGGTTTCTCATGGACTAACATTTTCCAGCTACTAGTTATACTTTCTAAGGATGAAGTGGCTACACTTCAGGCATCTGCGGAAGCAATGGATGCACTTCAAACACTAGGAGAAGCAACATTTGCAACTCCACCTCCAAGAAACAACGTTGTGGATACAATAACCCCATTTTTGACACTCCTCAATCAAATAGACCCAGAATAACAACTAGGGTAAGGGGCCAGAGTACTGCAGCCCCAACAAAAGAAGGCCATGGCAATGATGTCGAGGTCACTGGCACCAAACCTGATACTAAGAGATTTGAGGGGTTCAAAAAGAGGAAACCCCATATTCCAAATAAAAGAAGAATGAGGAACACCTTTGCAGTTGCAACTCAATGAAAATGATGAAAACCTGATGAAAAAGCACAAAAGGATGACCTGGAAGTTGATAAAGCAATGGAGAAAAAACTCTTTCTGACACACAAGAACCAACGGAGGGAACCAACCTAGAATTTGACAAGGGAATGGATATAGAGGCCCTTGATGACCCATAATAACTAGCAAGAGGCACTCTTGGAGAAGGGATTACCTCCATCCTTGAGGTATGTATATATATATATATATATATATATATTGTGTGTGTGTGTGTGTGTGTGTGTGTGTGTGTGTGTGTGTGTGTGAAGAAGAACTATAAGAAAGGGCTCCTACTACTCCACAATAACCAGTATGGAGCACTTATAGAGAACAAGATGCAAACCCACAAGATATAGAACAAGAGAAGGTGGAACATCAAGCAGGAGATCTTGTTGCTCCACGAGAACCATCAGAGAGAACTCCTCAGGAACAGTCTGCCAAAACTTAAGAATCACAAACAAAGGAACAGTGGCACTCTGCCAATTCACAAGAGAAAGAGGAATAAGAACCAGTCGCTCTTATTGATCCACAAGAACCAATAGTAAGCAATATTGGGGAATAGTCTGCCAACTCACATGAATCAAACAAAGAATAACTGGAAGAGCTTGATGATCTAGGCAAACATGAACCAAAACTAGATATTGTTGAGCCTGAAAAGAAGGTTATTGATGCATTCTGGGTAAGCATTCCACATTCATTTCCTATTTATGCATCTCTTGTAAAACAAAATAGGATGATAAGAATGAAAAATTGGAATCTACAACTCAACCTTAAAATGCTCAAGGATGAACTTGATTAACTAAGGGCACCTGAGAAATCAGGTTACCATGCAGCAAGTTCTCTTGCTATAGTGGAACTATCTCGAGAAAGGGGAGACAACTCAAACAAAGGAAGTATTTTTCCAAATCATAGATGTTATATTGGTTAACAGAAGTCCAGAATAAAATAAAGCAGGAACTAGCAGTGGGCAAAGAAATTAAAGAAGGGCATAACACCATTGAAAAAGATGAACATAGTCATTCAGAGGAAGCAAGGGAGGTGGATTGTAGTATCGACAATCTCCATGGAAATATCGATTTCTCTAACCCTAATTGATTGATGGTTGCATAGGAACATGCAACAATTTTGGGTTGGGGGAGATGACATGTGCCTAAATTGGAATACTTTCAACACCCATTCAATACCTTTTTCCTTACCATTTTCCACTGTTTATACTTTTTTTGATATCTTCCTTATCAAGTTTGTCTCATTTTTCCCAAGGTATGAACTTTTCTCTGATATGCCATTTTTATGTTATTCTTACATATTCTTAAGGAAAATTGTTGCCTTATTGCACTAACAATGTTATACATGAGAAATTATAGTGGTTGCAACTCCCTGAAGGAGCTACAATTCCTACAAGTACTCCAACTCCAAAGAATGACACAACTATTGTAACTCTAAAGCATGGAACAATTGATGCAACTTTGAACTTGACACAGTTGTTGCAACTCTGAATCATGGCATAAATGTTGGAACTCTGAACTTGACACAACTATTGCAACTCTGAGTACTATATCATTGTTGCAACTCCAAGATAAAGCATGCCAACACATTAGTAAATGCTACAGTCGACAATTAGTAACGTTCCTCACATAGAAATGAGACAAGAGGCAAGTGGACAACCAAAATATAAATTAGTTCTCCTACCAACTTTCTCCTAGACAATCCAAGTTAGCATATGCCTGATCTTTCCTAAAAATTGGCAATATCAATGTAAACAAAAAAACAACCTGATTCTCATGGTTGTTCATCTGTCCCTTTGTTTCATTTTGGACATCAATTGTATTGTATAAAAACCCCAACTTCCCTTGATATTGGGGAGAATTATTTTTGCAATAACATTCCACTGTTATTGTAAAATTAAGACTTTTGCAATATAATTTCCTTTCTTCTCCTTTTCGCGTGATGGTATGTTGAGTGTTCATGCTATTTTTATTTCGTAGTCTAGTGCCTTGTCTAAGGGGGTAGGTCCCCCTCCTTAGTCAATTAATGCCTATATATAAAGAGTAGGATTATTATTTCATTATTGTTCATTTAATTCCGTAGTCATTTTATCTCTTTACATTGCCGCATTTCCAAATTTCGTAAATAGCTAATTGCAATTCCTGTGTGGTTAATTTTAGTTTCTTTGTGTGTGGATTCTGCAATCATAAGCTACAATTCAATATTGGTTCAATTCCTATAAGTTTGTAATCAAAAACGTTGATTCAACTCTATTTGTTGTAATTTGTGTTGTTGTAACTTTTATGCAGCATCTTCGTGACTACAACTCACATTGTTGCAACTCTGCTTGCAACTTTACTTTATTCTTCTTTCTTTTAGAATTGAGATAAGCTTTATTATTCAACATTTTGGATTTGATATTCTATTTTGCAATCGTCATTGAATGTATGTGTTAGCACATATAATGTACTGGTACTTGGGACATCACATTTCAACCATCAACAAAAGGTTTGCATGTGGGTTTCGTGGAAACAGGGGAAAACATAACTTACGTAGCGATCACATGCTACACACGTGCATTTTTATCATAACTCTTAAATCGTATGCTTGTTTTCCATGAAAGTTTTATAGGAGATGCATGAAGGTAAAATGAATAAGCTCACTTAATTTTAGATCAAAATCCTTCACTATTTTCGAGAAATGAACTACCGTCATCTACAACCAGTTTTAAATTTTATCGAGATCCGTGAACTGGGTTTTCCCCAAATTTCTCCAGTAGAAGAATCGTGATGATATTAAGTTTATGACCAAAATTCATCCCGACCCAGTTTAATTTTTGAGAGAAAATAAAAAAAAATACCAATTGCAGAAACTGTGTTGTGCAAACACGCTACACAAGTGTTGCAGCTCATAGTTGCACAACAAGTTGTGTCAGCATGCTACATAAGTGTTGTAGGTATCATTTTTTGCAAAATATGGGATTTTATGATGACAGATTCAGATTGGATGATCAAGACAAGCTTGAAAGTGGTTTAGAAGTTGCTTCGACGCATAAATACATGCAAGTTATATCATTTATTAAAACTAAGCCTCAGTTTGCAACCTTAAAGTATTTGGAGTTTTAGAGCCTTGATGAAGAATTTGATTCTTTGAAGGAAGATAAATGGTTTAGGGGCTTAGCATCATGTTTCAGAAAGTAAATATGATAGTAAATGGCCTTCATATAGCTTGCAGTGATCAACCATATCGTTTTTTTGCAGTCAACTTCAAGATTGTGTTTAAAACAATTGGATATGTTTTTTGAAAAAACCAAAGAGGATTTTTTCAAGCACGAACCCAATAACAAACTCTTCTCTCAGGTTTTGCACAACTATCATATTTTGGGAGATTTGAAGAGATATTTTCATCCTACTTTTCATATTTAAATATTTAATGATTTCTTGTTTTAGTTATTATATTTAGGCATAGATCCCGATAATATGGAGACGAATTTTCAAAAATAGAAAAGGTTTTTCTCAAGCACAGGTTCATATCCAAAAACCTCTCCCAGTTTTGTAACATCTATTGTGATTCGATAAATATGATGTTATCTTTGACCCCTATTTTCCAGCAAATTGATTTGTTATTTTTAGCAAGTAGTTTAGAAGTTGTTCTTTCTTTGATGTAATCAGATCCAATATCATAGGATAGTAGTGAAGTTCAAATTCTCTAGCTTAGGGAGGTAGTTTACCTATATATTTGAGCATTTTGAATGTACAAAGGGTTGGCGGAAGAACACAGGGCATTTTGTCTTGAACATTGTACAAATTTTCTGAATTTGAATAAAATACTAGTATAGAAGTCCAAAGCTTTTTCATACCAAAGTTTCTAGTGGTGATGACCCGAAGTCTGTGTTCTGTTTCTTGTATGTACTTCTTGTTTTCTTTATCTTTCATCTGCAGATTCTTATATATTTAAATTGGAAATCAAATGGTCTGAAATTCATCTGAAAATGATGCTTTACATTCAAGCAATTTGAACATTATTTTTCCTTCTTAACTCATCATAATTCATGTTTTATGGTGCTCTCAATGTTGTTATTTGTTTTTCTCCTTCTTCCATCCTATAACAACAAATTAAAAAAATGAAAGATCATCACCTACCTAGCCTTTGCTTCCTTGATATCATTTCTACCTACCTGTCATTGATTTCATTTTCTTTCAGAGCTGACTCCATTACCCAATAGATTCATTGCCTTCTTTCCAGCAAACCTTATAAAAATATCTTCACCTATTAAAAAACCTAGCCACTGATCCTTAAAGAAAATCTATCCTTAAAGGGCTAGTTTTCAGTTCTAAAGTAGTTTTCTGGTTACCTTCATGATTTGCTTCTTTAGCCAAACAATTTACATAGTGCTAACATTTTGGCGTTGTTGTTGGGAAATGAAAGTGAAATATTCCCTGGGAGAAACGACAAAGTTTAGATTTGACTTTTGATGGTGAACAAAATCCAAACACATGAAGGTTGTACCATTCACTTGGCGACTCCAGTTTTAGATAGATCCAAAGCTCAGAATTTTCATGGCGACTACATTTTCCAAAGACTCAGTAGCCTAAAGACTTTCATGGTGACTCCACTGGTTCAAGATGGATTCTCAATCCGTGAGGTATGCGCCCGTGAATCGTTACTGTATACCTGGTTTTCCAAATTGTATGCATTGTGTAGATTAGCAAACATATTTACTAAAATTCAAGGATGAAGAAGGTGATGATGCAGCTTTGTATCTGATCAAGTTTCATATGCACATATGTAAGCTAAAGGTTGAGATTCATGAAGATTGTTTGATGAAAATGTTCATGGCCACTTTGGAAGCAAAGGTAAGATTCTGGCATGAAAAGTTACAACCAACTAGTATATATTCCTTAAAGGATTTTCATATAGTATTTTTTGAGCATTTTAAGGAATCTTATCCATCTTTGTTGTTGGTTCAAAATTGTTGTGATCATTTTGAAAATTTCATTCAAAATTTGGAAAATGTTTATGAAGATGATGTATTTATGGATGATGAGATTATAGAGGCCTTTCATGAGAACCCTTTTCATTATCATGAAGAAAAAGTAGAACATAATTTCCATGATATTCAACAAAATTTTCAGCAGAATATAGTGCCTTTCTTAATTGTCAATAATGAAACTGATCAGAATCTTAGTATTCTAAGTCATATTCCAACCACTAAGGTTGATGAACATGTCAACAGAAATGTCATATTTTAAGTGACCAAGATCTGTCTTCAGATCATGCATATTCTGAAATTTCGTTTCAAGAATCATCTTATCAAAATCAGAGTGTTGAAATTGTATACATGGAAACTTTAAGCAGTGAACCATAACATGATATAGAATTTCAGGAAAATAACGAATTAGTTTATGACAGTTGTATCTCAGAGGCACATGAGGACAATGAAGAGGAAATTGTTTTCCTCAATTCTCTTGAAAGTCAAGATCATATTTTTGTTGAATCATATGAAGGGTCAATTTGTGTTGCTCCTATTACATGTGATGTGGGTTGAATTATATGAAGGGTCAATTTGTGTTGCTCCTATTACATGTGATGTGGTTGCCTTTGAAGATTTGCAAGAACACACAAGCCCTATCCCTGATCTAAATGATCGAGAAGAACAATTTGCTTCCATTTTATACATGAGGTAAAGATCACAGTGCGTGTTATATTCTTTACATGTGTGTGTGTGTGTACGTCAGACAATTGCTCAAAAATATTTGTTTTAAAGCGCTTTTGCCATTTTTAGCTGATTAAAATTCAATTCCTGGATTAAGGGATTAGGGTTTTGCATCTACGTAATACCTAAAAACACGTATATATTGTATGGTGAATGGTGAAATTCGAGCAATGAAAAATAAGAAAGTTTTCTGGCTTGAGGTGGCTCTCTCGTATAAAATCCTCTATGTAACTCCGTATAAGCCATTGATTAATTTTTGTATTGCTTAAGAATCTATACATATGCATTGCTTTTACTCTTCACAAGTTTAAACTTATATGTGGTATCGAGCTCATTTGGCTTCAGAGGACGCCTTTATTGTTGATTCGCTTCGTCACCTTGATAGATCAAGTTTATCTTGGTCCTGTGATAAACCTGGGTTTAGCGGGACCTTTGGCAGCGGAGATTCGGAAAGAAGAAAGAGGATTGGAAAGCTCATCTAGAATCGAGATGAGAAGTTCAACGAAAAATTTTGGAGCCATGGAAGCTCAAGATGGAGGAACTTTGTAGACAAGAACAATGGATCGCTATGGACCCTGGTACATTTACCACCGGTACGGCCGCCTACAAGCACACAAGCCTAACGCAGACACAAACCTACTGCATACACAAACTACTAGTACACCAACTACCAGTATGCCAGCGGTGCATTACGCTGGACGTGTAAGATAAGCGATCTATACGCATCACCGTAGGATCTCGTTGTTGGATGTCTCAGGAGAATCTACACCAAGGAACTATGGATAAGTTAGAATTTGTATCAATCAAAGTCCCCGGTAAACAAGTTGTTTCTTCAAAAAAATTTGTATCATCTTAGGATGGAAGATGAGATTCTCGTAATGTAACATCTAAATGCCTTTAATACTCAAGTCAACTTGGATCTGTTATTACTTAATGCGTAATAGCGATAAGGTATTACTTTTTGGCGTTCTTTGCCGCACTCTGGGATAATCAAGCTGTAGCAATAGGTAGTACCCACTCAATCTACATTGAAGTATGAGGATGTAGTTGCACTTTGTTATTTGAAGAGATGAGGAGAAAAAAGAATGGTTCACAAAGACGGATGTTTTATTTGTAAGAGGGCGCACCCAAGACGTGAACCCTGGTAAGCCTCCGAGATGGAGATCTAAATCTACGTAGATCTAAGTCTCCGGTGAAAATATTTGAGGAAATGTTGTATGTGGTAAAATAGGGAATTATGTAAGAAAAGATTGGTAAGTCTAAGAAGGTTGAAAACCAAAGGGATCCGATAGTACCTCTTCCACAGAGGCAAAACTCCACCGAAGAAGAGGATAAGCTTACCTACATACAAGTACACATGCACTATGATGTATGTATTGATCGACCAGTGCCTCTTTACACTCATGACCCCCATAGGGAGTGGTCTCTATGAATACGAAAAAAATAAGGATGGTGGTGATGTATTCCTAGAGATGACTTGACAACAAAAATCTTGGGATCGGAAGGCTGGTTAAGCTTTTGCTAAACGATGGAAGGATTAGAAATCTCCTGGGGGTTGTACACATTCCAAAACTATCCAAAAGCCTAACATCTGTAAGCAAGTTGGGTGATGTGATGAAATCGATTTGAAAAAGAACACTCGCAGAGGAAAAAATGGTTCTATGAGTAATGGTGTTGATGAGGGAGTTCATTGTGAACTCACGTTGTTGGGAAGCACTTATAATGTAATGGGTGTAACAAAGCTTATGTTGTCCCTGAGCGTAAAAAATGAAGTTGGAGACAAGACCAATACCGCCTTAAAAAGAAGACCAGCGTTGTAAGTATCAAAGACCGGGGCATATTGGAGAAAATTTCAACAATCGTTGCATGGTCAAGGTATGCTCCATTGCACTGGATTCTTGATTGTGAACATTGTATTATACATGGTAAATGAAACCGCAGTAAGATTCTATCCGGTGCTACAAGATAAAGGGATCTTTTGTAGTTGATATCAGCTTTTATGTGTTTGGACTTGTTCTTGTCCCATCCCTAGGTAAATCTATTGGGTGTATTATGTTTCCATTCATAGATGATTTTTCAAGGAACACATGGATTTATTTTCTTAGAAAGAACTGAGGTATTTGATAAATTTAAAGAGTTTAAGGCTCCAGAAGAATCGACATAGAAGAAGATTAAGGTATTGAGAAATGATAATGGTGGAGAATTCTACAAAAAATGAATTCAAAGAATTCGTGAAGAAGTGTGGCGTAGAAAGGCGTAAGATCACTCCATACACCCTCGGCATTGTAGAAAGGATGAACAGGACACCGATGGAAAAGCAAGGAGCATGTCACGGCATTCAAGTTAGGACAAGAACTGGCGGGCAAAGGCAAAGGAGTACAACATGTTACCCGTCAATCGACACCTTCATCAGCTTGATGATAATAACCCACACGCAGGTATGGTCTGAAAACGAAACCTCCTTGATCTTAGAGGTTTGTTTGTGATGTTTATGTTCACGTTCCAAAGGAAATTAGGAATAAGTTGGATAATAAAGATGAAAGTGTATCTTTATTGTATACAAAGATGGTGTGGAAGGGTTATAACTAAACCCGTAAACTAAGAAGATTTTTTTACAGTCGGGATGTTGTTTTTAATGAGGTAAAAGATGTGTTCAAACATGTGAATTCCCACCAATGCAAGACGCACCTGGCAGTGCCGATTTGAGTTGGATTGATGCAAAATCTGGAATCATCCAAGAAGATGTGAAGTAGCAGGGAAGAAAAAGAAGAAGAAGAAGAAGAACCCTGAAGTACTCCAAGATTGAGGAGATCAATGAGAGATAGGAGGCAACCAAAAAAGTATAGTCCACCGATTTTCGCTCCAATTTTGTTTATCTATTACCGATGATGATACCAGAACTGTCAAAGAAGGAGTGAATTCAGAGGGTAGTAAAATCTGGAAGAAGGCCAAGGGTTGAAGAAATGATGCCTGGATAAGAAATGAAGTATTGGTATATTTGAGCTCTGCCCGGAAGAAAATCGTTGTTGGTAGCAAATGGTTGTTCAAGAAGAAGTTTAATGCACAAGGTATGGGAGAATATAAAGCTCGGCTAGTAGCAAAAAGGTTATTCCCAAGTAGAAATTTTGGTGAGATTTTGTCCCTGGTTTTGGCTAAATTTCTATTAGATTTCTTTATCTATTGATGTTGCTTTGATCTTGAAGTGGAACAAAATGGATGTGAAGACAACATTCTGGCATGGGGATCTTGAAGAAGAAATCTGCATACGAAGCAAACGTATGATTTGTGGTAGTGGGCAAGAAAGAGTTGGTCTCAGGAGCTAAAGAAGTCAATTATGTGGTTCCGAAAGAGATCACTTAGGATGTGGTACCAAAGTTTGACACATCCTTGGATTGGGATTTGTAATGCTTGGCTAATCAATCGCGGTATATTCCAAGCAAAGCTGGTAACTACTCATTTGCGTGTTGTATGTTGATGACATGTTGTTGGTAGGAAATAACATGGATGTTATCAAGGAGGTGAAATTTTAGCTATCCTCCAAATTTGACACATGAAGGATCTCGTTTCTAACTTCATTCCCAGGAATGGAGATTAAAAGAGATCATGCAAACAGAAACTCTGGTTGAATCCTCTAATAGAAAATATGTTGAGAATGATATTGCAGAGGTTTAATATGCAATGGCAAAGAACCGGTCAAGGTTCCTATTCCTATAGGTAAAGTTGTTCACGATCAACGTCCCAAGACACGTGAATAAGAAGAGGACATGTCCCATGTTCCATATGCTGCCAGCTTGGCTTGATGTATGCAATGGTTTGTACTAGGATCAACATTGCACATGCAGCGGGAGTCGTGAGTGTGTATATGTCAAAACTGTGGAAGGATCATTGTACAATAGTAAAGAGGGTTTTCGCATTCGTGGCACCACGGGCTATGGATTCTGCCACCAAGGAAGGTTGGGATTGACAGAGTGGTGGACATACATGGTTTGTTGATGCAGACTGGTCGAGATCTGGATCGCGTAAGATCTACAAGTGGGTATGTGTTTAACCCATTTGGAGGAGCAATCACTTGTATGAGAAAAGACGTTGTAGTGGCACCTCAACCATTAAGTCGCATTATTACGGCAGCCACACATGCAAGCAAGGAAGCAAAGATGGTTACAAAGATTGTGCGTTCGTGTATCGGGTTGGTGCTGCCAACAAGTAGTGATTGGATTGCGGATAAATGAGTGCAATATCTCTCGCAAGAACCCAGCCTTTTATCATTCAAAGACAAAGCATATTGATGTTCAAAGATTTCTGTGAGAGAGACATGGTTGAGGAAAAGAAGGTGCTATCAGGTGTTGCTGGAAAAGGTTGACACTTTGAAGAATGTTGCAGATTCATTGACAAAGTCTATGAGCACAGAAAAGTTCTCCTGGTGTAGAGTAACAATGGGCATTGTTGCCCTGGATTGTTGACTATATAATCCCCTGGACCCCTGGATGCAAAGAAAAAAACAAGTGGGAGAATGTTGGGTATGTGTTATATTCTTTGCATGTGTGTGTGGGTGGGTGCGTCAGATACAACAACTGCGCCCCGGAAAAAAAAAATTGGGCAGTTTTTGCTATTTTTAGTTGATTTTGCTATTTTTAGCAGATTTGTAAATTAATCCTGGATTAAGAGATTAGGGTTTTGGTATCTACGGAATATCTAAAAACATTGTATATATTGTATGGTGAATGGTGAAATTCGATATAATGAAAATAAGAAAGATTTTCCCGGTTGAGGGTTTCCGGTATAAAATCTCTATGTACTATGTGTATGAGCCATTGATTAATTTTTGTATTGCTTAAGAATCTATATGCATTTCTTTACTTCACAGGTTTAAAACTTACATGATCAACTCCATAAGCTAGAACAACCATTTGAAAATGAAGGATATATTTTTCTTTCACTGGGTCAAGAAGAGGTGACTTTTCATGTTTTCCAAGATCTTGTGGCTAGTCTATTGCAGTGATCAGTGAAGGTGGATATTTTTCTATTCATGGACTATGGATTTAAGTTTCAATTGGAATTTGAGTTGGTAGTTGTAAATTTTTTCTTTCTACTTGAAAAAAATGAAAGCAAACTCTAGTTATTAAGTCATTTGATTTAATGGTTACACTGGCATTTTTGTATCATTTGATACAATAAGATGTATTTAGTAGATTAGAGTAGGATATTGTATGAAATAATCTTGTTGGGGAAAGCATTTATTTCAGTTTGATTTTCAGCATGTGTATTTTCAGTATGCAACATCTTTTTCAGTAGTCAGTTTTCATCTTTCAGCTTGCAGCTTCAATTTGGGTTTGCAGTGTGATTTCATGTGCAGTATTGAATTGGTTTTAGATTTGAAAGCACTAGGTCATAGGTCAGTTTGCATCTTGCACACATGGTTTGGGAGCAACCCAATGGATGAAGGCACAGGTCTATGGTGTTATTTCCTACCTCACAGGGAGGATATCATACCCATTAGGAGCCAAATGTTAGCACATATAATGTATTGAGACTTTGGACATCCCATTTCAACCATCAACAAAAGGTTTGCATGCAGGTTTAGTGGAAACATGGGAAAACATAACTTGCGTAGCAATCACACGCTACACAAGTGTATTTTTATCATAACTCTTAAATCGTGCGCTTGTTTGCCATGAAAGTTTTATAGGAGATGGATGAAGGTAATATGAATAAGATCACTTAATTTCAGATCAAAATGCCTCACTATTTTCGAGAAATGAACCACTGTCATCTACAACCAGTTTTGAATTTTCTCGAGATCCGTGAACTGGGTTTTTCCCAAACTTCTCCAGTAAAAGCATCATGATGATATTAAGTTGTTGACCAAAATTAATCCCGACCCAATTTATTGTTGGAGAGAAAATCAAAAAATACCAACTGCAAAAACTTTGTTGTGCAAACACGCTATGCAAGTGTTGTAGCTCACAATTGCACAATGAGTTGCGTCAACACGCTACACAAGTGTTGCAGGTATCATTTTTTTGCAGAAAATGGGATTTCATGATGACAGACTCATATTGGATGATCAAGACAAGTTTGAAAGTGGTGTAAAAGTTGCTTCAACACATAAATGCATTCAAGTTATATCATTTATTAAAACTAAGCCTCAGTTTGTAGCCTTAAAGTATTTAGGGTTTTAGAGCCTTGATGAAGAATTTGATGCTTTAAAGGAAGATAAATGGTTCAGGGGCTTAGCATCATGTTTCAAAAAGTAAATATGATAGTAAATGGCCTTCATATAGCTTGCAGTGATCAACCATATGAAGAAATGAAAAGAACCCTCGTTGTGCAACCTCGCTATGCAAAGTCTGCATGGCACGTTGCTTTTGAAGTCAACTTCAAGATCGTGTTTTGAACAACTGGAGATTTTTTTTGAAAAAAAAAGAGGCTTTTGTCAAGAACAAACCCAATAACAAAAGCCTCTCTTAGTTTTTGCACAACTGTCATATTTTGGGAGATTCAAAGGGATATTTTCAACCTATTTTTCAGATTTAAATATTTAATGATTTTTTGTTTTAGTTATTATATTTGGGAACGTATCTGAAGAATATGGAGAATAATTTTCAAAAACTGGAAGTGGTTTTTCTCAAGCACGGGTTCATCTCCAAAAACTCTCCCAATTTTGTAACAACTATTGTGATTCAAGAGATATGATGTTATCTTTGACCCCTATTTTCCAGCAAATTGATTTTCTATTTTTATCAAGTAGTTTAGAAGTTGTTCTTTCTTTGATGTAATCAGATCCATAATCATAGGAGAGTAGTGAAGTTCAAATTTTATAGCTTAGGGAGGTAGTTTACCTATATATTTGAGCATTTTGAATGTACAAAGGGTTGGAAAAAGAACAAAGGACATTTTGTCTTGAACATTATACATATTTTTTGAATTTGAATGAAATACTAGTGCAAAAGTCCAGAGCTTTTTCATACCAAATATTCTAGTGGTGATGACCTAAAGTCTGTGTTCTCTTTCATGTGTGTAATTCTTGTTTTCTTTATATTTCATCTATAGATTCTTATATGTTTAAATTGGAAATCAAATGGTCTGAAATTCATCTGAAAATGATGCTTTATATTCAAGCTATTTGAACATTGGTTTTCCTTCTTAACTCATCATAATTCATATGTTATGGTGTTATGAATGTTGTTGTGTGTTTTTCTCCTTCTTCCATCCTATAACAACAAATTAAAAAAATGAAAGAGCATCACCTACCTAACCTTTGCTTCCTTGAGAGTTCTACCTACCAGTCATTGATTTCATTTCCTTTCAGAGCTGACTCCATTGCCCAACAGATTCCTTGCCTTCTTGCCAACAAACCTTATAAAAATCTCTTCATCTATTCAAAAACCTAGCCACTAATCCTTAAACAAAATCTATCCTTCAGAGACCAAGTGACAAGAGAGATCCCTCTCTGAACTGAAAAGGCTAGTTTTCAGTTCTAAAGTGGTTTTGTGGTTACCTTTGTGATTTTCTTCTTCATCCAAGCAATTTACATAGTGCTAACAGTATGAATATACAATTGTTATAAAAAATCAAGATCATCATCATACTTGATAAAGTCACCATTAGAAATTAGCATGACTTTCATTTCCACAAACTGCGATTTACTTTCTTTAATGTGATTTACTTTCTGCAAAGTGTGATTTACTTTCCGCAAGTTTGATTTACTTTTTGCAAGTGTGATTTACTTTCTTCAAGGTGTGATTTAATTTTTTGCAAGCGCGATCTCTTTTCCTGCAAGTGTGACATTTATTTTCCTACAATTCAAGAAGTAGTGTAGATTGGTGACTTAATTAAGTATCTTGAAATCTTGGTCTGTGACACTATAAGTACTACAACTCCGTAGCAATTACAGCACTAAACTTGCATATACGATGCATGATAGTTTGTAAGTGAGATACAACCTTGAATTGATAATTAAATGAATAACTCTTTAGTTGCTTACTAAATTAATTAGTGAGTAATTGGAAAATACATAAAGATCATTGTGTGATATTTCTACCTACAATGAGTTTGTATGGGCTACCATATTTTGTTGTTGGGTTAAACCTTCAAGACATATGAGTAGAGTGTGTATTTTACAACTAGTATAACAAAATCATGGGTGTTAGGATTGACTAGTTCTTGGCCTAATGGATCTATTCCTTGTCTATTCTTGTATTTTGAAAATATAAACAACTATTTTAATAATGCCATTCACCTATCATTGTTTGGTTTATAGTTGACTACTTGACACATTCAATAAATAGATTGTTGTTGTTCCTCTGATTACCTAAGGGTGGTGGAGTGTGCATGAGTGTAATTAAAATGCGTTGATATATATATATATGTTATAGATATTGTAGGGAACATTATGAAATCAACATTGATAGACGCCTTGATTCCAAACCATAAAAGAGATCAATAATGCACATAATTGCACTAAGAATAGAGACCTCATTTATTCTATTTTTGTAGAGTTTCTATGTGGATGAAAATGATAGGCCATAGGCATACCATTTACGGATAAAAAATATATCGTTTGATGGAAAGAAATCATCAATAACATAAGGAGGAAACTAAACAATTGGAACTTTCTCTCTTATCCTTAATATGAAAAGTCTTACTCATAAAAACCTTTTCTTCAAAATTCTCGTCTATGTATTCTTAAATTTCAATGCTTTCAAAATTCATAAAGGAGTTTGAAATTATGAAAAATGATTTCTTATGGGGAGGGACACAACTAGAAAATAAATTGCCACTACTTGCATTGAAATGTGCATGTTGCCCCAAATTACAATGAACAATAGGAATAATAAAATAAGGATTTTCAACACTTACTTACTTGACATTGCATGAGCATCTATGAAAGGACTAAGTATGCATGGCATAGGAAGAGTTGAAAGGGAAACCAAATGTGTACATATAGAGTTCAAGTGCAAAAGAGGTTAGGCACATATGGTATAGGCACCTATAAGAGGAGAACATGAAAGATCAATGCACAAGAGGCATAGAAACACTGAATTAAGCCTGCATGAAGAGTGTTTCATTAGGGTATTTTATGTGATGTGCATGAAAGGTGAAGTTTCAAGTAGAAGGAGAGGAATACCATTATCACAATTATGGTCCACAACCAAGAAGGGAATGGATTGTAGACTATTATAAAGGTTACCCCTAGGGAAKAAAGCGAAGAGTCAATGAGCGAGATGAAAAWTTATATTTGTATCATGTATCGAAGCCATGATTCGAGCTTRGGAGAATGGGTTACGGGGATATCATGTTTCCACTACACCACTCTAATGTGATTTCAATTATATTTAATATAATTTAAACGAAACATAAGAAGAATATAAATTCTTTCAATTATATAACATAAATGAAATAGAAACATAAAAGTGCAAACCAACCAAGTAAGGAAATAAATTTCAAACATACAACTGATTAATATGAAAAGAAATGAAATAAAAAATTACATTAATTCACTGGAGAATAACTTAGTGCACTAACTAGGTCAACATCAAAAGTGGCCTATAAACTTATTCATTTGGCCAGTGGGTTATAAGAATGCAAGTCTCCATAACACTCAACATCTTCCATCTTCCATCTCCTTGGTTCACCTCTCTTGACTTTGATTTATGTGATTTGTACTCGAGTTGCTATTACCAAATGACTATATTGGAAAGCTATATATTCATGCATAAATATCTATAGATAATATAATCACCTTGTTTTTTCACTTTTTCAAAAAGTTTACCCATCATAACCATATCACCAATCTGGTATGTGTAATATCCATATTGATATGACCACACCAACTTGTTTTTTATTTGCATGCAGTGTATCAAATAGTAGGCCACATTATCTTCATTTACTTGTGGGGCAATGACAACAAATACATCACCTATAGCCACAATTCAAAATATTAAATAATATACATTTGTTCAAGTTTGAAATTTTGAATATTAAGTTGAAGGGGCCAAATAAAAAGACCATTAATCCATAATGAATTCATTAATGAAGTCACACACACACCTTCTCTAACAACATTGGAAACTCAGACATGATCTAGTGAAACCACAACCTTTTCAATGTGCATATATTGCCATGTCGGAATTGGATGTGGTCATTTTGGATTAAGAGGGACATATTTCCATTGTTTTACATATCCATCATTTTCACATTAATCAAGTGCACATCCCTTTGTATCAATGAAAAATCCACAAAATCATGCATACTTTCTCATCTTAATGGAAAAAATGTCACCCACGTATTTACTCTAAATAGAATATAATTCTCTTGTGTCGGGTATATTTTCACAATACCAACGAAAGGATCTATTCACATCACCAAGTGAAATATTCCAAAAGAACCGACATCATATTAAATATCAAATATAATTTTTCTATTGAGCATATATTTCAAAGTATCTTGAAAACTTGAGCTTCATTTTTCACATTGTAGTCTCTTATGTGTGCATTGGCCTCGCATGTTCATGACCTTCATGGCCTAAATTCTATTTTCACTAATAAACTACTTCAATAGATTATTTGAGTCAGATTGCATCATGGCTCCTTTGGTACTTCCTGAGTGCTTGTTTCACACAAACACACATGCCATTTTATTCACCCTTTCCATGTCCTGTTTTCAAAAATCTCCAAGTATGTCAAACTCCTATCGCCTTATGAAAATTACTCTGCTAGTAAAAAGAGCATGTTGATTTGAACTCCCCCGCACACCCCACGGGAGCTTCAACTTGTTGACTAATATATTATCATGTTCATTCAAAAAGGGGGTTTTAAAATTGCGAAAAATAGAGTCAATATATTGTAGGTATTGGGGGAGGGATGTGGGTTACAGGGGGTTTATAGGTATTGTGGGGTATAAAAGGGGTATCTAGTAAAAACATGGGATATCTAGTAAGCATAGGGGTTATCTAATAAAGATAGGGTTTTTTATTGGAAATATGTATTGGGAGGGGGGTTCAACAAAAGGATTTTGGGAAGTATTTATCAATATCTAGTGAAATTAGGGGTATTTTTTAATATCCCATGAATGGTGTAGGTGTTATGTCATGGGTTCACTAAGTGGAGACCTTGTGGCACACCCATCAAACCAAATCTAGTTCATTGTAAATGCTATCCTATTCTTTCTAAATCATTCATAGATTAACCCAAAGCAATGTGGAACAAACAGTGTGTTGTTCTCACGATCATCACTGACATAAAAATGGTACTCCTTAATTGCATCATGTGATTATGGAGTGTTATCCTTGTTATCAACACTCACATGTTCATGCCTATATAAGACATCCATGAATATAGAAACTTACACATACAAGTAATCCATTAGTTAAAATTTAATTTTAGTGCACATACCATAGAAATAAAAATATATATGTGGAAAGTACACATAAAATACATAAATAAATAACACCTCATCATAATGATAGTACTCACTTTGTATCTCTCTGTAGGGAGAAAATGTGTAATTCTTGGAGAAGTCTATAAATGATAAGAGTGTGCTTGGATTTAATACCTCATGAGACTATTTAAATTGGAAATCTTTCCATCTGGACCTATGGGAGTGTTTGATATATTTATAAATTGTTTGAAACTTCCCCATGAACTGTGGATTAGGGATATCATCCTCAAGAAAGTCAATCCTCTTAGAGGCCACACCCAAAGAATATGACAGAGTCATAGTAACATACTCATATCTCCTCCATGTGACCATGATATATGACAATATAAGGTGTGTAGGATCCGTATGAAAATTTCTATGGAACAATGTTTCATTACCATATTTAAGACATCTTCTTCCACCTAGACATGCTATACTGGAAAACACATCATTGTAATTCCTTCTGCATAATATCATTGAAATAACATCGTGCACTATGGGAGGAGGAGGGTCACCTTCCTAGTGCCTTTTACAAAAAACTATAAATGTGCCATTATAGAGTTTGAATTTAGTGTGGCATTGAAAACAAGTTTCGTGAACTATGTTTGGCATAATATACCGGATCTGGATTATTTTCGAAACAAAATGAGAGCGGAGATATAATAAATAAATGTACAGAGATATATAAAATATACAATAATATAATAGATATTTATCAGAGATATAAGCATAAACACAGAGATACAGTAATACACAATTTCTATTAATGAGCGAAATGTACAAAATTGTAGAAATACAGAGTGAAAGACTCGCTAGAATAGTGGCAGCTTATCTTTGAGAAGAAATGTGATGGCTACTTGAATTTGCAAGAAGATGATTAAAATGAGGCTCTAAATGTCTTTTTAACATAAATAAAATCTAAAACCCTAACCCCGAAAGATGAAAAACCAACAGTTTTTTGGACCCCGTTTTGGATAGTTTGGTGTATCAACTTCCTGGGGGCGTAACTTTGGAATACGATCTTCGTTTGGGGTGCACGATAGCTTGTTGGAAAGGTATCGTTGAAGAGATTCATTTTGGGGGCTCAATAAAATCCCATGGCCATGATTGAGGTACTCGATCTCAAAAAAACTTCATTTAGGCCCTCAAAATGGCCCCGAAAGTTTAGGAACCGAAAAACTGTGAAAAATAGTAAATTGCCAGAATCTTGTTTTGAGCCAGTTGGAATAGGTGGGTGGCCACTGATATCCACTTGGATGAATCCTCCATCCTTATTAATAAATGGTTTCCATTGCGTTGAGTGCCCAGGGGAGAGGGAAAAGCATTTGTTGAATCTGCATCTTGATGAGTTATTTGCCTTGCTGGAGAAGTTGTGTTGCTTAGCTTGTTGAAGGTTGTCATGAACCTATGGCTGGAAGGGTTGGGCCTTTTTAACCAATTTGGATACATGAGATGACTGTGTGCAGAATGAATCCTTTCTCTTTTCCTCAATCTTTTCGAACTGCTTCTGTTAGACAGAAGGTGCTTGGACTGAGGATGCAGTGGTGTTCTTTTGTTCACCATTTGAACAAACTGTGAAGAAGCTGAATTTTGTAGTGTGAGATACTACCTTGTGGCACTTTTTAGGTGGGACAATAGTTGGAAGTACCTCTGGTATCCTATAGAAATGATCCCCCAGAGTAACAATGACACTACGGGGTCGAGACTCATAAATAGCATGGCACTTCCACATATATGGCTGGCCCAACAAAACATCACATACATATAGTGGGAAAACATCACATAATACCTCATCCTTGAAGGGCTGGATGTTGTATGAAAATCATCATTGTTGGCTGACACAGAGGTCTCGTCCCTGGCGAAGCCACTCGATGTTGTATGGACGTGGGTGTGGTGTTGTCGACAATCTCGATTGTTTGACAACCTATGCTGAGATGAGGTTCTTTTGGCTTCCACTATCAACAATAAAATGCAGCGGGGTCCCCTTCACCCACATCTGTGAATGGAAAAGGCTCTCCCCCTCTTCAGGATCTGCTGGTTCTTTTGGTTGAATTGTTGTGGGCGCGCCAGTAACAGTGGGGTCTGCGTCGATGATCTGTCTTTTCCCATTATTTTCTGCATCAGATTCTGAATCAGGGTTCAACTCTTTGTCTTTGATCTCAGCCATCAATGATTGCTTTAAGAGACATTCATCATTGTTGTTCTAAGGGATTTTTTGGAAATCACACCACTTTCTAGTGTCCTTCGTCTTTCTGTTACCCTTGTTTTCATGTGGCTTGGATTGGTTTTCTAAAGGCTGGTTGTTAGGGCCATCTTTACAATACTTTGGTTGTTGTGGATTTGCAGATCCGAATTCCCGCTTGTTCTGGTGCTTAAATTTATGCTTAATTTTAACAACATATTGATAAGAAACACCCAGTGATGAGATGCTCATAAAATCCATTTCATTTTGGATGTATCTATGTAGAGCCCCACGATATTTTATAACTTAATTTCGCTCGGAGTCTTTGATACCCAGATTGGTGTGCAAGGTATGGAAGGTATTGGTGAACTCTGACACTTCTTGGTCCCTCTCTTGCTACAGTGTGGTCCATATAATGTATTGGTCATCATAGTTTCCAACATGGTAATATTGTTCCTTGACCACATCCACAAAAAAATCCCAAGTGGGCTCGAACCCATATATTCAGAATCCTCTGTAGAACTTTTCTCCCAGTAAGTTTCCCACCAATATTTGGCATGGGGGAGAGCCTTAAGGAGTGAGAAGGTGATATTTTCCCTATTGGATAAATTATGAACAGAGAAATAACCTTCTAGCAGATTTAACCATTTTTCTAGGGCATCCGCATCTATCTGTCCTTCAAATATGGGAATATACAAATTAACTTGCACCTTGAAAGAAAAGGTTCCTCCAAAGTGGTTGCTTGATGAAGACACACCTATTGCTATCGACAGGAATTGAAGGGTGTGGGAAAAATTATCCATCATTTTGTCCTTCTATCACGTGAGAACTTGCTCAAGCAACAGATTAATAGAATCTTTTGCTTCGTCGTTTTTCTTTTCTTCCGCCATAGAGGGTTTCTTGGGCATGCGAGATCGATTATCCTCAAGAGGGACAATCTTGATACCCAACTTTCTATACTCGGACCTCATCGGGGACATGCACTGAAAAACGATCAAGAGCCGCCTACTCTGATACCACTGATCCAAATTATTTTCGGCACGAAATGAGAGCAGAGATACAATAAATAAATGTAAAGATATATATCATATATCCAATAATATAACATATATTTATCAGATATGTAACCATAAACACATAGATACAGTAATACACAATTTCTATTAATGTGTGAAATGTACAAAATTGTAGAAATACATAGTGAAAGACTCGCTAGAATGGTGACAACTTATCTCTAAGAAGAGATGTGATGGCTACTCGCATTCGCAAGAAGATGATTATTACAATGAATCTCTAAAGACATTTTTAACATAAATAAAATCCAAAACCCTAACCCCAAAAGATGAAAAACCAACAGTTTTGTGGACCTCGTTTTGGGTTGTTTGATGTATCAACTTCCCGAGGGCGTAACTTTGGTATATGATCTTCGTTTTGGGTACCCGATAGCTCGTTGGAAAGGTATTTTCGAGGAGATTCATTATGGGGGATAAATGAAAGCCTATGGCTTTCATTTAGATTCTCTGTCCTGGAAAAACTTATTTTAGGCCCTCAAAATGGCCCCAAAAGTTTAGGAACTGAAAAACTACTAAAACTATTAAATTGCCAAAAGACTATTTTGAGCCAGTTGGAATAGGTGGGTGGCCACCGATATCCACCTAGATCAATACCATGGTTTGAATTTATCAAACATGTCGGTGCCAATCTTGACATCGAGTTTTCTTTCTTGAAATTCCTCAAATAGTTCAAATTATGTCATCTCCATAATGTTCTTATAATTCTCATCATACATGCCTCTAGATAAGCACCACTACAAAAAAATCTTTTGATCTGGTATATCATGAGAATGGGTTTCCAAAAGCTTCACCATCTTGCCTCTTATTTCTTCTGAATTTCTATCTCAGTAGGGTTGCTTACAAATAAGAGCTCAACAAGAAACTTCACCATTTTCATCTACATGGACCCTAAATTTTGTACGCCTTTGAAATGTTCTTCTAGAGACATGGACAAATTTTGGCATCACTATCACCATTCAACTTTTTGAAGTCCCTGGTGCTAGAACAATAGTTGTAATTTCCCTATGAGTAGCTCAAATATTAGGTTTTCTTGATTTTCCAAACTAAGAGAATGATTTTGATACATTATCTGATGCATTCTCACGTGCCTTATCAATAATGCAGGTCTTATTAAATTTATCAATTATATATTTCATATCTTGGCATCCCTTATATAGATCCCAGAGTGCTTTTTCCACCAATAGTTGTTCCTCGTATGGCATGTTTTGCCACACAGTCTTCACTTCTTTTAGGGTTTAAGAGAATAAATTGGCAAGGGATGTAGTGCAGTTGATATTGATTGAAAGCATAACATATAATATGTCAAATAAAATCCACAAAAATCATCTTTCCAATAGTGTTGGTCTAGCGATAGTCTAAGCACCCTATCAAAATATATCTTCAATGCAGCCCATGGTGTCGTCATGGAAAAACCCTAAAAGAGTTGACTTTAAATCAACGAAATCTTCACTTCTCGAAATCTGATTTGAACGATTTGTTATTTTAAATAGGGATTTTTTTCAAGAGGGACATGAATATATAACTTGTTTCTTCAAATTCTTCTAATAAATTGACAAGAATTGAGCTAAATGTCGTGGCCCTCTTTCTTTTTTCTAAAAGACCTACAAAATAGGGGGAAAATATTCTTCTTGTTTGGCTCAAGAAAGAGCTCTGATACCACTTGTTAAGTACCGTGGATATGAAAATGCTATCACATACAATATATCCAAGAATAAAATAAAGAATCCCCTTTACTTGATTATATAAAAATGGCCTTAAAGTAGGGCGACACCTTACAATTGATAAGTATGAAAGGAATCCACTTTTTTTCACTTCCTTCTTAAGTTTGGGTGACCTCTCAATGCGATAATATCCAAATACAATACTCTTCCACATCCCTCATACGGAGGACTCCATCATTATTTATAAATAGAAAGAGAACCCTAATCATAACAACCTCCTAGCTACCTAGTGGGTCTTCTTTAATGAGCCCCATTACATCCCCATTAAATTTATTCAATAGTAACTACTTAGTGGGCCTTATTTAATAATAACAAGTCTAGTGGACCTATTCCACCTTATATTGAATGGTCTCCACTATTATTACTCTACTATCGACCCTTCTCCCCCCATTACGCCCCTAGGGAGGATCTCAACACTAATCTCGAGGTTGATTGGATAACTTATTGAATACTTGAGTGGTAAATGTAATGATATTTATTCTGCATATGGATTTGGTAAGTAGCTAATCTTAGTTATGATTAGATTTCCTATTGAGCACTAAGTGTTAAATGTACTTTCCAAGATGATTTAAAAAATGAGAGAATATTAGAGTACACCACAAAGCATGAGATATTATATGCTTCCCCACATTCATGRATGRAGTCCWTAATAAAGTTGTTAGCAACACAAAACTAACCAAATCACAAYAACATTAATGACAATTACASAARCCAACCYYTTTGGACTATATATAAGTTATTTGTTATAAGKTCAACTTTAATATTTTGTTTTCTTTTGTGTGATTTGTAAATCAAAAYTATTAYATTCCTCTTACTTTTCTCTTAATAATAATGAAAAATCCAGGTGCATTGATGTACATTATTAATRTAAAATGATCAAGCTCATTGATTTCACCAACATTACAATACAAAATGATAGAGTACATTGTTTTTACAACATTGTAAAATATTTTGATACATTTATTTTAATAATTATAAAATGCAAATTGATCTTGTACAATAATTTTAACAACTACGCACAGCTAAACAATTTGATTCGTTGATTTTAATTACAATGATACATTATAAAACTATTCACTGATTTTGCTTTGATTTAAGTAGCACTTCAAAATGAACCAATGGCATTAATTTAAGTGAAAGTATCTTCTCATGCTAAATAAAACAATTAAGTGTTAGTTTGAATATGATATGAATAGATATTGGGGTTCAATAACTAATTATTTTTTCATCCATGATTGGCATGAATATTATTATACTTATATATTGTATTGATGATATTGGTGGGGTCTAGCTGGATTTCAACCATTGATAAGTAATTATCTTTTCATCCATTATTGACATGAATATTATTATACTTACATATTCTAAGTAATTATCTTTTCATCCATTATTGACATGAATATTATTATACTTACATATTCTATTAATGATACTGGTTGGATCTAGCTGGATTACAATCAATATTGATGATATTGGTAGACATATTGTCAATAGATTTGCAATGGACATCTACATAAGAACAACAAAGTAATTAAAAATCTTTAGGTTAAAAAATGGAACTAATATAATATAATATAATATAATATAATATAATATAATATTATATATATATATATATATATATGAAAAAAATCAAATAAAAATAAAAATAAAAATATAATATATATAGTTTTATAATGAGATGGGTAAGATCAAAACCATTTTAACAAAGTAGAAAATAATACTACATTTTTCTCTTAAAATATACAAATTTAGATTTTGTTTTTAAAATATTTATAATATTAATGGTATTTATAATGTGTTAATTTATCAAAATTAAAGTAAATTAATTTTCATGTTATTTAATAAAAAAAATACATAAAAATTATTAATTTAATAATCATGATTGTTATTGAAAAAATATATAATGAAAATAAATATTAAAAATCAATTTTTATTTTAATTTTTATATTCATTTGAATTTTTAATTTAATAAATATAAAGAAAAAAAATACAATTATTTTCATTTTTCATTTTCATAAGATATTTAATTTGTAAGTTAAGCAACTTGCAAATGGGAAAGATAAGGACATTGAAGGTTATCAAACTCAATTTTCTCAATCCTTATCCCTCACATACACCTAAACCCTGGACGTAAAGCTCCATTGTTCCTATTTTTAAAAATGGGGATAGAAACATTCCCTCTAATTATAGGACCATTATGATTAGCCCGATTTTAGCCAAGCTTTATGGAATTATTTTGGAAAAGAAGATTAGCCTTTGGCTAGAAAGTCACGGTAAAAGA
>SNQJ01S0023072.1:21378-35063 GCA_010110895.2 Picea sitchensis
ATTATATATGATATTTAATAATCAATAATTATATTATTAATTATTATTCTAAGAGAATGTCTTCCCGATGTTGTCCAAACATCAACAAATTTTTACTTAGAACAAGAATTAGTATTTTAGCATACATTTTCGTTAAAGGACAGATTGATGTGATTCCACTTGGAGATGAAAGTAGATTAATTTATCTATCTATAATAGAAATTGGTTTTTAAGATGCCTTGATTTGATATCTCAAGACTGCTGATGAATAGACCTAGCAGGTATATTTTTACCGTGCTGGTTTTAAGACACACAACTACTAAATGTGGCATAAAATTTTCACTCGACCTACAAATTAAATGCTTCAAGTTGCGACTTAAAATAGAATTGAATGCCTATCTCCCTTATAAACTAATGATTTGACACGTGAAATATGCTAATGAATTGTTGTGTTATAGGATTATCACAATGCAGATTTTCTGACCAACAATTACTAATTTGAGCGTAACTTTTGCGTCCAACATCGAAATGAGGTGACTCCAGTTGGGTCGGAAAATAGATTCCAAGGGCTATCTTGCTTAGAAACGAGTTTTAATATTTTGACCTTTCAAATCTTGACTGTCCTAACTCTGTTTTTGAGAGGTTTTTGAAGCCAATTTGCTACAAAAAAAAAAAAATGACCATTTTTTTCCTAAATTGTTGTAATACCTCGGTTTTGAGTCCCCAGATTAATAATGTATTTTTGTTTATTCATGAAAGGTAGAAGTGCCTAAAAATGTAATACTTTGAATATTAATAATAAAATACATTGCTCGTTGCAATACAGACAAGGACAAAGATAAAGGGGGCTATGATTCCACGAGAGAGAGGGGCTAAAGGGGCCAAGTCTTTTTATTAATTTATTCACCTATCTTGGTTTTAGTGGGGAAAAACGGTTAAATGAACTTCTTGGGGAAGACCATATGGTGTTTTATTGCATGTAATTATATAAACCCCTCTTTTGGGTTGTTTGGGGGTTAATCACTCATTTTCATTGCTCATTCACTGTGATTCATTCCTAGTTCATTCTTTCTCTTGGTCCGGGAAAGAGAAATGAATTATGGGAAGAGGAGCCATAACTTGTGGGTTGTAAGTAACTATTGATTATTCCAGAAAGGAATGGATGCCTATGTGCATGAGATTGATGGCAGTTGTGAAAGAACTGTCCACAACGAAAAATCCTTGGAGTTTCCAACATTGAGATTTTTCGACTAGTAGCACTGGAGCCTTGGAAAGGAAGTGAAACAACTCGAGGGAATGCATTGCAGAGGAATTGATTCATTTCTTTGTGTTGTACATAATGAAGGGGAAGAGATCCGGTAAACTAGGATTGTTGTGCTGTTGGGAAAACTATGAGAGCCTATTAGCTAACTGTTGTGTATGTTAGAGTCAGCCTAGAATCCGTCCTTGTGGATTCATAGTCTTGGCTCGAGGGTGACCTACTATTAAGAGCTAAAACAATAGTATCTATGGTTGGGTGGAATGTCCGACGTCTTCAACGAGTTTGTGAATGTTTATTTGAAAAGATAAGTGCTATCTGTGTAATTTGTATTCCGCTGTGTATTTATTATCTCTAAGATATGTGTTTATAACGTGCATGTCACTCTTAATGTTGTGCATGGTTGTTTAATCATTCTTTTTGGTTTAACATGTTTCTTGATTATTGCATGTACTGTTATCACACTTCTTGATTGTAATAATTGGCATCATAATTTATATTTCCCCAGGGAGGCAAATTTAGAGGTACATGGGTCGATGGGTACATTACAGATCAATTTCAGAGCAATTAGTTTTGGGTTTGCTGGTCACAGGTATGTCACAATTTGGTATTTAGAGTTATTTCGTAGTATTGTGGCCCAGGTTAGTGGTATGGGTACATGATAGATTGGTATCAAAGTGTATATTTTCGTGTTGATGATACTAGATATGTCACAAATTGATATCAAAGCGATTATTTTCGTGTTGCTGATATCATGCTTGGATTTGTTAGAAATTGCAAAATAGTGGTTTTTAAAGATTGGAATCCAAATCATTGGAAGAGATCCAGGTTAAGTTGAAATTCTTGGAGAGAGTCCAAAAAACAAAGATGGAAAAAAATCATGAAGGATTTGAATAGACTTTGAGGGGTTTGGAAGGGGAATGCTGAAATAGACCAAAATCCACTATTCTAGGCCATTTTTGGGGAATTTTGGATTTTCAGAGGAATAAAAGTGATCTCAGATCATAGAACTAGAAAATATCATTTATTCGACATTTTATATACTCATCAAGAAATACAACTTTGGTTTAGTGAAGTTTTTCTAGAAGTGCATAGATTGAGAGATAACTAGTTTTGTTAAAATTCAAATTGTAAAAAAGACAATTGCAGATTCTAGATTGTTGTAGAATCTTACTAGACTGACAGATGGAGAATATGAAGGTTTTTTGTGTTCACTATTATGAGTATTATAAATTCCCAATACAAAAATTTACTTGGTTCTTGATATGTTTTCTTCTGCAGTTGACAGAAGTTGGCCTTCTAGTAAAATTGCACCAGCAGAGAAAATGCACAAATGGGGTGGAAGTGGTTTTTTCAAGAAGCCATAACTTTCACCTCGAAGAACATATTTGGGAATAAGAATAGTCATTGGAAATATGATGCATAAGATAGTAACCTGAAATTATTATAATTTGGAGAATTATGACATAATTCTTCATGAATCGAGCATAAAAATGACCTATAGCATTAATTGACAAAATTTTATAATGTGTAATTCTAACAAAAATGGTTGCTTGCACATTTTGCAAAATTAGAGGTATAAGAAAAATAATTCAAGTGCAAGATTGCATATCAGGGTCGTGGAAGATGCACATAGAGCCTATAGTCATGAGAGAGATGCCAAAGGACAAAATATTATGTGGGTAATGACGAGACATAATCTAATGGACATAGGAGTAGAGTGGAACCAACATGATTGGTATAGACTATGAGAAGTCTCAGAATGAAAGGACAAAGTTATAGAGCTGAAAATGAGAGGATAATGAGAGCATAAGAAGAGTAGAATCAAATAAATGCTCAGATGATGCAAAGCCTAAATCAGTTGCAGAGACAAGTGAAGAATGGATCAGGTTCAAGACATGAAGATGAAGGCATATTTCATGAAAGAAGGGATAGCTACATAAGACCTACTCATTCAAGAAGTGCCAGTAGAACTCATAGACATCACTCACCTCATTACTCATCTAGGAAGTTTTATGCATCTTAAGATTCAAGGAGCAGTCCAAAAGTTCTCATGTTAGATATTAACGAAAAAGGTATGAGTTGAAAAATTTGCAAGGAGATATTATGAAGCTTAAGTCGCCATCCTTTGATGGTGAAGGAGAAAGAGAAGATGATGTTGAATCCTGATTGCTTGGAATCATGAAGTATTTTCAGTTGCATGACTACTCATCTAACCTAGAAGCTAGAATTTCTAGATACCGTTTGCATGGAAACGTTGCTACGTGGTGGGATCAATTGAAACAATTTGAGCACATTAATGAGAGTAGGATTACTTGGAAGCAAATCAATTTTTTTTTTTTTAAAGAGTATCTTTCAAAGCATTATTATGATAATAAGATGCAAGAGTTCTTTGAATTCAGGTTGGGGAGCATGACCATGGGAGAATATGAAAATAAGTTCTTGGGATTGTTGAAGTATGTGGGGTTTATCAAAGATGAAAATGTGAAGATACAGAGGTTTCTGAGTGGATTGCCATCTTTATAAAAATATAAGATTCAATATGATAAACCTAGAACTTTGACAAAGACCATTAGAAAGGCTAAGTACTTGTATGAGCAAGGCAAGGGAAGAGAATTTTTGCAAAAATATTGGAAGGATAAGAAGAAGAAAAAATCTAATTACAGAAGGAAGGGATTCAAACCTCCTTTCAACATAAACAATCCTAATACAGATCAACAAGATCAACCTACTAAGAATGAATCAAAGAGGGAAGATTCCTTGGGAAAAAGGGGAAGATCACCAATCAAATGTTGGGGATGTAAAGAAGATCACATGTACAAGGATTTCCCTCACAGAGAAGACAAGATGATGAAATTGTACAACATCCAAGATGATACTACATTAGAATACATGGGAAAAAATATTTCAAGAATATATGCAGCCTTGGAAGATCGACATGCAAAACACTAATCCCATATGATTGAGGTGGAAGGTAAGGTCATTAATCAACCTGTTATTATTTTAATTGATTCATGAGCAAGCCATAGTTACATTGATCTTAAAATGGTGGACATATTTCATTTGAAGAAGAGTAAGTTTGAAAAATCAAGTTTGGTTTTGCTAGTCACTAGAACCAAAAGAAGGATCAACGAGACTGTCAAAGATTGTCTATTAAATCTGAATGGAGTGAGTACTAATGTTGATTTGAATACCACACCATTAGGATCTTATGATATCCTAGTTGTAATGAATTGGTTGGACAAACATCACGTTGTCCTAGATTTCCATAACAAGACATTTACATGTCTTGATGAAGAAGGAAAACAAAGCACTGTGAAAGGAATTCCAAGACCCATTTCTATCAGGGAGATTTCCTCCTTACAATTGAAGAGATGTTTCCAGATATGATTTCANGTTGTCCTAGATTTCCATAACAAGACATTTACATGTCTTGATGAAGAAGGAAAACAAAGCACTGTGAAAGGAATTCCAAGACCCATTTCTATCAGGGAGATTTCCTCCTTACAATTGAAGAGATGTTTCCAGATATGATTTCAATTATATAAAACTCATGCGGAAGAGCCAAAAAAGACCATAGGGCCAAGTCTTGAAGTTTTTTCAGTATTGCAAGAGTTTGAAGATGTATCCCAAGAAATACCAGGATTACCACCAAAGAGGGATATAGATTTCTCTATTGATTTAGTACCAAGAGCTTCCCTAGTGTCAAAAACTCCTTACAGAATGAGTACACTATATTTAAAAGAATTAAAAATGCAGCTGGAAGAATTGTTGAAGAAAGGGTACATATTTCCAAGTGTTTCACCATGGGGAACGCCAATACTCTTTGTTAAAAATAAGGATGGAACATTGAGGTTGTGTATTGACTTTAGACAACTGGATAAATCCACCATGAAGAAAATATACCCTCTACCCAGAATTGATGACCTCTTTGATCAACTAAGAGGAGAAAATATATTTTTGAAGATAGACTTGAGATCGAGATATCACCAGGTGAGAATCAAGGAGAAGACATCAGTGAGACACCATTTAGAACCATGTATGGGCATTATGAATTTGTAGTGGTGCCATTTGGACTAACCAATGAACCAATTGTCTTTATGTGCTTAATGTATGATGTATTAAGAAATTATTTTGATATGTTTGTCATTGTGTTTTTGGAAGACATACTTATTTATTCCATGTCATAAGAACATGAACATCATTTTAGATTGGTATTGCAAGTGCCAAGGGAACTTTAGCTCTATGCCAAGCTAAGAAAGCTCTCTTTTTTACCAAGAGCAGATCCATTATTTGGGGCACATTATTTCAGAGGAAGGTATAATAGTAGATCCAGAGAATATTGAAGCCATTAAAGGATGACCAACACCAATAAATGTTTTAGAAGTAAGATCTTTTATGGGATTATCCATATACTATAGGATATTTATAACATGTTTATCTAAAATTGCTCATCCCATCACTTCTTTACCAAAGAAGGGAATTGAGTTAGAAATATTTAACTTGTTGAAAGAGTTATTGCACCTATTTTGAAGAATGTTGACCCAAATGAGAATTTTGTGGTATGCATAGATGCATGCAAAGAAGGAATTGGTGGAGTCCTCATTTAAAATGGACATTACATTAGTTATGAGTCTAGAAAGTTTAAGAAACATGAAAGGAATTATACCACACATGATTTGGAGTTTGCTGCTATAGTTCATGCATTGAACATGTGGAGGCATTATCTCATGGAGATTTTTTTTTAATTAAGGACATACCATAGTGGTTTGAAATATCTTTTTGAGCAACCAACTTTAAATGTCAGACAAACAAGATGGTTGAAAATTTTAAGTGAGTATGACTTTGACATCAAACATATCAAAAGAAAAGAAAATAAAGTTGCTGATGCACTCAACAAAAGAGTACATCTCATGCATGCTACAACTGTTAGTATGCATAGTTCATATTTAAAGAGAAGGATTTTAGACGGTGTTGTTATAGACCAACATTACCTACATGTAAAAGAAAGATTACAACATGAAAATGTATAATAAAAATTTAAAGAATATAAGATGAAAGAAAATGGGGTACTTATGCATAAAAATATAATGTATGTTCCTAGTTCCGAAGAACTTAGGAATTTGGTATTAAAAGAAATGCGTAATGTTCCATATGTCGGACATCCCGGTTACCAGAAAACAATTGCAACAATAAAAAACCAATACTTTTGTCCAGGAATGAAGAAGGATGTTGTTGATTACATTGCTAGATGTAAGGAATGTTAGAGAGTGAAAGCTAAGCATAGACACCTAGTGGGTGTTGAATTTTTCAATAAGCTAGGTTAAGCATGAAGTTCATAAACAATAATGTTCCATAAACAATAAACAATAATGTTCCAGCAACCAAGATCACAAGAAGAAACACCATGCACAAGAACATAAGAAGTATCCTGGGAAACCCTTCTCAACAAGAGAAGAAAACCTAGACAAATCCTTTGCTATATTCTTCAAGAGAAATATCTTCACCACCAACAAGACCTAGTGCACAAGAGGGTGCTCAAACCCTAGAAGACTAGCGCCCAAGAGAGGTACACACCTTTTCCCAAGTAGATGTACTTGCTGAAATTTCCAAACTCACATGAAAGGTATGTTTTCTCAAAGGGGAATTTACTTTACTTATATTAACCTAAACCTGTCAACAAAAGTGTCTATTGGCACAACAGGGCCGACTTCACTAGCTTATAATATAATTAATATTAACCAGATTAATTATCTTTTATATTAATTGCTATTCACATTAAGGTGGGTTCAATCTGTACCATTTACATTACAATTAGGGTTACAGGTAGGTCTGACTCTTGAACAATATAGCAAGGGATCTCATACACCCACTAGTGCTCATCCACTAGGGGCACATCCATAGGGATGTCCATATCTTTGGCTCACTGCATTACACAGAAGAACCAGATCTTCACACATTCACCTGTGCTCGTCCACATACACGTTCACTCTACATATCTTCTTTCCCATTGCCTCACAAATGAGAGTTATCTAGAGTTTCTTGTCAAATCTACTACTCAGAGGAGGCTAATACATCATCTTCATTTCTGTTCACATGACGATCCACTCAACACTTTGGGATTTCACACGTTCACCTTGTGCTTAGCCACTGACACGTCTAACTGAACAAATCACCTTTCCCATTGGATAATCATTTGGAGTTCTTCTCAACTCTCTGAATGGAGGAAGTCATCTCTATGTTCCAACTCTTTCTTAGGTAGGAACCACGTACCCTTCTTAGGGGATTTTTCTCAGGTTTGTAAGCTGGAGAAAGAGTCACACAGCTGCAATGGTCCATATCTCACAGGTTTGTAAGCTGGAGAATGTTTCACATAGTTGCAATCATCAACAATGGGTTTTCTACAACCATTGCCAATTCCATAGTATAAATGAGAAGTAGTAACTATTGATTTTATTACTAAATTTCTCAGGACAACAAGGCAACATGATTCAATAATGGTAGTAGTGGATAAATTGACAAAGACTGCTCATTTTGTTCCTGTAAAAATGACTCATACAATAACTATTATTGGAGAGATTTAGATGAGGGAAGTTGCTAGGTTGCATGGAATAACTAAGACAATTTTTTCAGGTAGAGATACACAGTTTACTTCAAAATTTTGGAGAGAATTATTTAAATGCTTTGGTACAAATATGAATTTTAGTACAACATACCATCCACAGTCATATGGGCATACATAGAGAGTCAACCAAATAATTGAAGACATGTTGAGAATGTATGTGATGGATAAGTCATATAAGTGGGAATATTATTTACACTTGGTTGAGCTTGTCTACAATAATGGGTATCAAGTTTCATTGAAGATGAGTCCATTTGAAGCTTTGTATGGTAGAAAATGCAATACTCCAGTGAGTTGGGACAACCCATCAGACATATTAGTAGTACTTGAGCCATAATCGCTCAAGGATATGGAAGAGAAAATGATTAAAATTAAACAGAAATTGAATGAATCACAAGACAGACATAAGAGTTATGCAGATAAGAATATGATAGCTAGAGAATTTAAAGTGGAAGAACATGTGCTTTTGAAATTGAAGCCCAAGAAGAGTTCATTAAAGTTGGAGAACTGTACAAAGCTAGCAGTCATATTTTGTAGTCCATTTGAGATATTGAATAGAATATGGCGAATTGCATACATGATTGCATTGTCTGCTTCCATGAATCTACATAATGTATTTCATGTCTCTTTGCTGAAAAAGTATGTACATGATCCTAACCATATTATTGATTGGAATTTGATTTAGGTGGAGCCAAAATGAAACTTTTAGGTCCAACCAGTGTGCATATTGGATGGGAAGGTCAAAGTGCTTCAGAATCGAGAAATAGGATTGGTAAAGATTCAGTGGACCTGCTACGGTCTTAAAGATGCTACTTGGGAGCATGGGGATGCTATGTGGGAAGATTACATGTGACTTTTTAAAGACTTTTGAAATTTTGATTTTTCTCTTTTGTATATGCATTGAAGAAAATACAAAATAAGGTGGAGGGGAATATAATATCCTAGTTTTGAGTCCCCATATTAATAATGTATTTTTGTTTGTTCATGAAAGGTCAGAGTGCCTGTAAAGTTGAAAGGTCGGAGTGCCTAGAAATGTAATACTTTGAATATTAATAATAAAATACATCGTTGGGTTCAAGAAAAACAAGGATAGAGATAGAGGGATATGATTCCACAAGAGAGGGGGGATAAATGGGCTAAGTCTTTTTATTATTTTATTCACCTATATTGGTTTTGGTGGGGAAAATTGGTTACATGAACTTCTTGGGGAAGGTCATGTGGTTCTTTATTGCATGTAGTTATATAAACCTATCTTTTGGGTTGTTTGGGGGTTGATCACCCATTTTTGTTTGACTCGTTCCTCGTTGATTCTTGCTCTTGGCCTGGGCATGGGAAATGAATTACGGGAAGAGAAGAGCCATAACTTGTGGGCTCTAAGTAACTATTGATTATTTTAGAAAGGAATGGATGTCTGTGTGCATGTGATTGATGACAGTTGTGAAAGAACTATCCACAACTGGGAATCCTTGGAGTTTTCAACATTGAGATTTATTGACTAGTAGCATTGGAGCCCTGGAAAGGAAGTGGAACAACCTGAGGGACTGCATTGTAGAAAAATGGGTTCATTTATTTGGGTTGTGTAGGTTGAAGGGGAAGATAGATGGTAAACTATGTGGTTTGGAAAACTATGAAAATCTGTTAGGTAATTGTTGTGTGTGTTAGAGTCAGCATAGGACTCGTCCTTGTGGATTCATAGACCTGGCTCCGGGGTGACTCGCTGTTGAGAACTAAAACAACAATGTCTATAGTTGGGTGGAATGCCCGACGTGTATAGTCAGTTGGTGAATGTTTATTTGAAACTGTACGCGCTCTTTGTGTTTTCTGTGTAATCTATATTCCACTGTGTATTTTTTATCTTTGAGATATGTATTTATAATGTGCATGTTAGATCTTAATATTGTGCATGGTTGATTAATCATTTCTTTTATGGTTTAACACATTTCTTGATTATTGCATGTGCCATTATCATGCTTTTTGATTTTAATAATTGTTATCATAACTTTGTATTTTCCCAAGGAGGCGAATTTAGAGGTATCTAGGTTAATGGGTACATTACAGATCAGTTTCAGAGAAAATCATTTTGGGTTTGTCGGTGACAGGTACGTCACAATTTGGTATCCAAAGTTATTCTGCAGTAATGTAACCCAAACTAGTGGTCTATGTACATGACATTGGTATCAGAGTGAATATTTTCATTTGTTGATACCGAGTACACTACATTTTGGTATTTAGAGCTATTTTGCAGTAATGTGGCCCGAACTAGTGGTCTGGGTACGTTACAATTGTGATGTGAGTGCTTGAAATTATTGGTGGGTGTATTTATAACGATCTAATGAGTCTATCTCCTAAAAATATTTAATACTATCACATAGATATTTAAATATTCCCTTTAAAAAACTTGTGGTGGCTAAATGAATTTGTAGCAATTTACATCATTATTCCATTATTAAAATTCAAACTTGTAATTTGTAGAGCTTACCTTGAAGGGTTTTATTTTCCTTTAGTGAATGTTTGTTCTTCTCTTTTAGCTCCTAAACTTTGCTTATTTTTCTTCCTTAAGATGCATTCTTTCTTTTGTAGATCTTCCTGCCAATGGGTTAGTCGATGGAGTGGTTCTTATTGCATCAAGAGTGAAAAGTGGTTGAAATAATTTACTAATAAACCTATCTAAGTATAGATCTTCCTGCCAATGGGTTAGTGGATGGAGTGGTTATTATCGCATCAAGAGTGAAAAATGGTTGAAATAATTTACTAATGAACCTATCTAAGTCTAGATCTTCCTGCCAATGGGTTAGTGGATGGAGTGGTTCTTATTGCATCAAGAGTGAAAAATGGTTGAAATAATTTACTAATAAACCTATCTAAGTATATTCATACAATACTAACATACTTTAGATTCTGTGGAACACTACAATGTGGGTAGTGATTTAATTACGGGAAAGCGGAAAAAGATTAAAAGTCCAAGGAAAAGGATGTGAAATGATAGTGATTTGGTGACTCAACAAATTTAACACTCAATTCAATTTGAATTTGAGACTCATATTAAATATGTTTTTGGGAGAATCTAAATTGAGTTTGGAAACAAGGCTAATGTGACAAAAAATAACATTTTTGAAAGAAATATCAAAATTTCAAGGTCTTTGGAAATCAAGAAGGTAGAGTAAATAAAAAAATCACCATTTTCAATAAAAATTCTCTAATTGTGAAGTTGTTTTAAGTTTTGCAATACATTGGAATGGTGATCAAGATTAAGAGTAATTCTAGTATCAATCCCAAAAGTCAACTCATAACTCACATGATTTGGAAAGGGGCCCCCATGTCATAAATACTTGTGACTTGTTGAAGCCTCAACATGTTGGGAACTCACTACAATACCTATAAAAACATCAAATGAAGAGTCCAAGGTTGAATTAAAGAAGAGTCTATAGAAGCATCCAAGGGAAAGCCCTAGTAATGGCATAAAAACGAAGAAGAATCTATAGAGTTTCATTTCCCAAAGAAACCATAGGTTGAAGAGTCAAAGAAATAAGAACCAATAGCTAAGGTGTTGAATATTACCACCCACATTGCATTGTTCCTTAACACTTGAAAATTGAAACAAAACTAGTTATATAGAGAATATAATTGCAGAATAACTAGAAATTGTTGAATTTTTAATAATTTCTTATGCACATGTAGTTTCTTTTCAATTTAGCATGAACTTGAACCATAAAAAATGCATCAACACAATAGTTGCAGTAACCAAGATCACAAGAAGAATAACCATGCACAAGACACCATAAGTTATCCTGGGAAACCCTTCTCAACCAAGGGAAAAAACCCAACAACCCTTTACTATATTGCCAAGAGAAGAACCTTCACACCATAAACCCTAGCGCACACAAGAGGGTTCTCTATGACCAAGAAGGAGAGCACATAGAACAGAGTGCGCACCAAATTTTAGCTCACCAATCTTAATGTCGAGTGAATGAGATGTGATCCACAATGGGGATGTATCTCTTTAATAAATACATGACCTAACTCATCAAATAGATGTGTCTATTGGCACAATAGGGCTAACTTGTTCAACTCAATAATATAATTAATCTTTTACACAATATTAATTATCTTTACACAGTAGGGTCGACTTGTACCCTTCACAATACAAATTAGGGTTTCACAATAGTCTTACTCTTTGACAATATATCAGGGGGTCTCGCACACATCCTCTAGTGCTCTACCACTATGGACAAGTCCACATGTGCTCAACCATAGAGGATGCCACTCTCAACAGACCAACTCAACTAAATCCATAGGATTATGAATTGAAGAGCCATCTCAAGTCAACTCAACTAAGTCCATAGGAGTATGACATGAGACATCTCAAGTCATCTCAACTCATTTTAGAGGAGTACGACAGGAGAGCAACACAGATAATCTCAACTCAGTCTAGAGGAGTACGATCTGGAGGATGTTCATGAAGTTGCAATCATCAACACTCCCTCTCAGGTAGGGAGGCATTCTCCACCAGGCCAAGTCTCTCACGTAAGTACTCGAACTTCGTCCTGACAAGTGGTTTGGTGAAGACATCTGCAACTTGCTTGTGTGTAGAAAGGTATTGCACATGTATTGCTTTCCTTTGCACCATATCTATGATGTAATGGTATTTGATCTCGATGTGTTTCGATTTATCGTGAAACACATGATTCTCTGAGAGCTTCACACAACTCTGGTTATCGCAATGGATAACGGTGGAATCCATCTCATGTCCAAATAAGTTTGCAAGGATCTTGCGAAGCCACACTGCTTCGTGGACTGCCACACATAATACAATGTACTCTGCTTCTGCAGTACTCAAAGCCACATAAGTCTGTTTCCTATTGCACCCAAAAACCATGGCAGATCCCAAAGTAAAACAACAACCAGAGGTGATCTTCTGGTCCACTGCGCTCCCTGCCCAATCTGCATTGGCATATCCCTGCAATCTCATGTCTACAGGTGAGGCATATCTCAGTCCATAACCAACTGTACCTCATAAATATCTCAATACATGCTTCACTGCTATCTATTGTGTCTGTCTTGGTTGACTCATAAACTGACTGAGTACACACACTGCATAACATATATCAGGTCTGGTGTTAAGCAGATACATCAATAATCCAATTAGTTGTCTGTAGAGATGTGGATCAATCTTGCCTGAATCGGAAGAAGTCTCGCTCAGTTTCTTCAGATCCATCACCATTGGTGTAGCCATGGGCTTGCAGTATGTCATCCCAAATTTCTTCAATATCTCAACTCTGTATTTCCCTTGACTCAGGAGAATCTCATTAGTCCTCTGCCACACTTCTAGTCCCAAGAAGTAGTGCATCATACCAAATTCCTTCATCTCGAATTCAGAAGCCAATGCATGCTTGCATTTAAAAATAAGGCTTTATGAACCGGTGAGGAATAAGTCATCAACATATAGGACCAAAATTAGGCACTCGTCACCAATAATGTTATAGTATAGGTTGGGATCAACAACACTCTTGCTAAAGCTCAAACTCATCAAGTATCCATCGATCTTCTCATACCATGCATGAGGTACCCGCTTTAGTCCATACATGGCTTTCTTCATCCTGGATACATGAGACTCCTTCTCATGTATCATGAATCCATTTGGCTGCTCGATGTAAACTTCTTCCTCAATTTCTCCATTGAGAAAGGTTGTCTTCACATCCATCTGATGTAGTCTCCAACCCATGGATACGGTAAGGGAAATAATCGTACGAATGGAAGTGTATCGGGAAACAAGAGCAAATGTCTCCTCATAATCTATTCCCTCCACCTGAGAGAATCCTCTAGCCA
>SNQJ01S0023073.1:18092-36753 GCA_010110895.2 Picea sitchensis
AACCTATGTCGACCAGGAAGGAAACACGACATAAAGGCTCAAGTCCACAACGGAAGAAAGAGAAGGGTAAACAGGTCTGGATGCCAAAAACTCATTGCACGTTTTGCAACAAGAGTGGACATCAAAAGGCTAGTTGTTGGAAGATTAATCCGGAGCTTCATCCAAGGAAGGACAAAAGGATTTTTCATGTACTCACAAAGGAGGAAGGATTACCAGCGAAGCAAGAGGAACATCATGAAGGAAAGAAACCAGTCACTTGGTTCTGCCAGAAGTGGATGTCTCAACTTCATTGTATTTTGCTTCCACTAATGTAATCATTTTAGTGCAGAGACAAAGAGCAAGTCGGGTGGCCTATCCCAAGCTTTTTGAGTGGTCAGTAACCTTTTGGGGACCAAAACGTGTTATTGTGGGGAGGTGTGATCCGAAATCGGATCCAGAAGCCTGACAGGGCTTGAAAAATGCTCAAAAATGAAAGTGCTCAGAATCCGACAAACCCAACACCATTACGTCCGTCTTGTCTTCCTGATTTCGGTGGTACATTTACTTTGTCAAACGGAGTCCGTATGGAGAATATATCGCATTCTATCCGAAAAGTCAAACAGGCAAACAAAATTGTTGACTGTGCAGTCCGTACAGTCCGTACGGACACTGACGTGGCATGTCCATACAGACGACACGTGGTAGGTCCATACAGGCGACACATGGCAGCCTCGGGTGATGACACGTGTCAGGCAGATTTGGACTTTTGGGCGTACGGCTGGACCAATCCGGAGGTGACACGTGTCACCACTGGAAGGGTGACACGTGGCATGGATGATGTGGCTCGGATGACGTGGCAGGTGACAGAGTCGTACGGCAGAGATGACGTGGTGGGTGACGAAGCAGTACGGTAGTTGTCGTGGCTGGCACGTGGACCAATCGGTGTTTGACGCGTGGCGTATTGTGATTGGTTGTTGAGGTGCCACATGGCCCAGTCATGGGCTGCCATGTGGCACCCCTTTATTGGTTATTGATTTTGTTTTGATTAAAAGTTTGTCGACCAGATTCGAACCGGTGACCTCCTCCGTTGGCAACGTTTTAACAAAGTCCCCGTGACCACTGCGCCACGCATTGGTGCTTGTTAATAAAACGGTGGATTGTGTATTTGTGTTGCTTTAAGAGTTTGGTTCGGCAACAAAAGGGCTGGGGCCTAGTCCCTAGCCCTCGACATACATGTGATCACCCCTTAGAACCACGAGCGCGGCAGGGTTTTCGACGAGAGGTTTGGGTAGGGCTTAGCCCTTGTACCCCGCGCCAACACGGAACCGTCGCCATATGACCAGGAAATTTGCTGGACGGTTGGGGGCGCGGTTATAACCGTTAGCCCGAGGGTCCTATGCGAACACAACGTGACCAGGAGCTAGCGCTGAATGGAGGTTAGGGCCAGCGCTTAGCCCTTTGGGCTAGCGCTAGTCCATATGAACCCATATGACCATTCCGGAGGGGCGCGTGTGTGGATGGAGGGGCTAAAGCCCGTATTATAACTATATTATAGTTTAGAAAGTGGGTTTATAACTATAATTTTGAGTTTTAGTTATTAATTAAGCCATTTTTAATGTAATTAATCCATTTTTGGGAGTTATTGGGTAGTTTTGGAGCCTAACTTCTTGGAGGAAGTTGGAGATGAGAAACTAACTTCCCAGCTATATAACCAAGGCCTGTTTGAGGCCATGGGTACAACTTTAAGGGCATTCAGAGAAGAATTATGCTGAGGAGAAGCCAAGCCAAATCCATTTTGAGTCAGAGAAGCTTTTGAGGAGGAGACGTTGTCGGACCATTTCTGGGAGCTCCGGATGTCCGTTTTGTGTGCCATTTTCTTTGCATGGTTCTAGAGATATGGAAGAACATGACTAGATCAGTCTTGTAGCCATTTTGCATTGCAGCGATGTACTTTTGAGGTTTTGAACAGAAATAAAGAAGCCTCCCCCACAGAGAAAAGGCCCGAAAACGTAGGCAAAGTTGTGCCGAACTCCGTTATCAATCTGCGTGTTATGGTTTGCTGTTCATTATTTCATTTCAGATCTGCATATGTGTATATGGCTGTTATAATTCCTCTTCTTTCCTCATTCTTTCACTAAGTTTCTCAAATGGTTAATTAACGCATGCAAAATTAAAACTCAACCATAAGTCATTAAAAGATCCGACGGATCACTAGGTAACCTAAAGTAGGGATGTGTTAGCAGCCAATTCACATTTTTCTACTATCCTTATAAGCTTCCTACACCTATGTTTTGCAAACCTTGATTTTTGTCGCAATTCTCAAATAAAACGACACTTTTATTTTTGCGCTATTTGCACACTTACCTTTTTTCTTGTTTTCACGACTGCAAGCGTGAAAACTTGGTTTTCGAAATCACATTAAAATCATCATTGAATTGTTGTAATCATTCTTGTCGATATGCCTATTGCGTTTCCAATTCACTTATCACTATGCATTTGACAAGACTCCAAGATCCTTATTCATTTGGCATTTTTATATATGACTTCGTTTTACAAGATTGTGGTGATATTCTTTTAATCGAGTTTGTGATGCATTGGTGGTTTGATTTATATAGTTTTTAATCGATTCCCTTGACACATTGGTTTCATAAAATGATTGGCATTGTGGTTATACCCTTTGTATAGATCTTTTCACACAACACATGTTTCATATAATCAAACCCTTGGTGTGATTTCGATTTATTGCTTTTTTTTTAAAACTATGGTAAAACTATGAGTAGCGCAAATTTTTGGTCCACTTACCATATATCCATTGGTTGATTGAAATGGCATAGTTTTTAACACATATGCATAGTCATTTGAATAGCTAAACACGTCGGCGGTTGTACTGTGGGTAATGACTATTCTGCATGGGCCGAAATAGCTCCACCACCTTCGCACGTTCTTTCATAAATGATTTCCCCCTATCTCGGGTCACCCCTGGTGTTTTCGGGTAAGCCTGTGAGTGTTCTGCCCCTGCGTATGCTGTGTTCAAACCCTAGCCCCTACACCCTGCTCACCGTGTGCTCCTGTCTATGGCACCGGTGGTCCGCATAGAGTCGAATGGTAACCAAGCTTTTTTTTATTTGATAGCGCCCATAAGGATTTAGAGGACAATGGTTGGCTAGTGTTTATACAGAGGTTCGAGGGTTTCAATCTTTTTTTTGCACAACAGTTCGCCCTTACCTTTGATGGGTGTAGGGCTAAAGTAGGTGACATTCAGCTTGAACTCAATGAAGAATTCATAAGCTCTACCACAGGATTAGCAGCCACGGGCCAACGATGGTTTAAAAACTCCAAAGTCGACGAAGTGCCATGGCCTTTTCTATTCATATCACGAAAGGTTACATCCTATGAAAAAGGTATGCCTATTTCCATGCTTAAACCCATGTGGCACGATCTTTTGATAATGGTTAAACAATTTGTGACCTCTGAAGGTCGGTATGGATTGGTTTTTCTCTATCACCTCCGGTTGTTGATGAATTTCATGGGTTATCCTTTGAACATGCCGCATTACTTCTTGCGTAGCCTTTACAAGATGACTAAGAGGTTCAAACACGAGAAGGATGATAGCAGCCTATTTCACCATGACTTGATTAGACTCATCGTCGCCCACCATTTAAACATCCACGACGATAATTGGCAAGCCTTTCTATCTCGAAATGGCTTTGTTGATTCAGAGTCTGTCCAAATCGATAAAGCCGTGGTTAGTGAGACTATGGTCGGGCCACCTGTGCCATTTCATGCCCTTCTACCCTCTCCCAAACCCTCGGTCTGCCCTGACATCGACCTACCTGACATCACAACAGACAAGGCTGAGGCTGTTAAGAAGACTGTGAATAAGAAGGTCAAGGGTAATCCTACTGTCGATAGCAAAGGTAAAAAGAATGCTCGATTGATATCGAGACTTTCCCGGAATAAGCCTAAGCCAAACGTTGATCAAAAGCCCATAGTTCTGAGCGAAGACTCAGACTCCGATATCAAGCGCTTCCTAGCTAGTGAGTACCCTTATTCCCATGGTCTGTGCTCTGAGCAACCCTATGACTATGTTTCTAATTTTCCCCCGTGCCTAAAAAACAACCCTAGCTACCCAGGAATCAAGCTACATAGTGAAACCCTTGGTGATTTAAACAAACCCTCGCCTACAATTTCGAAGCCTGAGCAAATATCATGCATCCAATGCAATGTGTGGCTGGAGCGTTATTACACTGACGTTCCATTATTGCAATCGAAGATCAAATCTTTAAAGAACCAAGTTACAGTGTTGTCGAGATAAAGGGACAAGCTTCAAGCTATTGACAAGAAACATAAAACCACTTGTTCGATCGTATTTGGGAATGTCGAATCGGCAACAGCCTTCGTCAATTCCAAACTATCATGATCGAGTTGTTTTCTGATTATCCAGGTATGAATTTCAATATCAATTTCGTTTTATGAATTGCTTGGATTAATATAATGAATTGGTTTTGGGTTTCGATTAGTTCTGTTCATTATTCGAAATGATTCTTTCATAGTTTGATTATAAAAAACGGTTATGTTGTGGATCCTGTACACTAGATTCTTTCTGCTAAAATCAAATGTAGTGATGATTTGGTTATGCAATTTTGTCATGCCCAGCTTAGTAGAAGCGATCGATTGGTTTTGACTTGGTGTGGTTCGCTTTAGAAAATTTTTGTTAGTTTGATCAATGAAGTTTGTTTTCGTTTAGATTTTGATTTCATATCACCTGTATAAGAGATTTTTGTGCTAAAATCAGAGCACGACTATGTTTTGATTTGGTATGATTTCGTTGTGGTTGGATTCTATCGGCTCTGATTTAGTTCTTATGGTTGATTTTGAAACGATTTCGTGGGATTGAATTGGTATGATCCTTTAAATGTGTTATGCGTCATTATTAGTGACTGAGTTGATAAATACTATGTAATCTAATAAACTCAAAACAACACTGTTGACTTCAATTAGCCACGAACGGCTCGGTTTTGTATTAAATCGATATTCTCGTTTGAATTTGGATTACATTCGACCTGTGTTGAAGATTTATTTGCTAAAAATCGTGTGGCTATACTAATTGATATGATTTTTCATAATGATTTTGTCTAACCATTTCGATTCGTTCTTGTGTTCCACGATTAGCATGATCGTTTGTATTCGTTTAATATAGCTTTATCAATTTGAAAAACGATCCTGTTGATTTCATTTGGATTCGAAAATTATTTTGTTAATGGAGAAGGCGACATAAACTATTGCATGGAAAACTTGTTTAGCTGGTTACTGTTTATGTTGATTTCAATTGGTTCATAAAAACGATTTCATTGTTCTCGTGTTATCCAATATGATTCTATTTACCCGAAATTGTGATAACAAATGGAACAGAGTACATCTATCTTTGTAATCGTTCAATTGATCATAACATTGTCTGCTCCCGAATTAGTATAATAGTTTTGATTTGAATGATTTGTTTGTTTTCAAATGGCAATTAGATATTGGTTTAATAGTTTTAATACAATTCTTTAGGATTTGGATTGGTTTTAAAAATGATTCTGTGATTGATTTAGACCAGCTACAAAATCGCAAGATTCTGTAGCTAGTCTTTAAAATTAGATTTTTATCAAATTTAACAACAAAATATCCTTTTAACTTGTCTATTTTTCTCCTCTTTCAAGTACATACAAATTGCAATGATCAAATGGGCATGCTATGATAGTTTAGGAGATACTTTGGATATGATTTTGTTCTAGGTGGTTAGCTTAAGTTAGAAACTTGGGAGATTATCTCCAGATTTGTGTAAACTGTTTTGATAATTCCCACAGAGATGTTTTACCCTGTGGGAGGTCTTTAAATACTTGTTATTTTTTGTAATAATCATCATCCTCACTGTGGAAGAACCAGACTATGGATTTATGATACAGACTGAGATGCAAGTTGATGTCTTGTAACAGCTTTCGCTTTCAATATATCAAACTTTTGTTTCAAGTTTAATTCATATCATTTTGCAGTCGATTATAGACTACTTTAGCTATCGTAATCTATTGCAAGTTGATGTGATTTGATTAATGTGCAATCTATATCTAATCTCTCTCTTATTTAAAAGTACAACAATTACTTTGTTTCAGCTAATGAATTACATATTTCTCTTCTTCGTTAATTGAAGCATTTTGTACAAATCCTTACACGCAGATTTATCTAAATGTTCTGATTTGTAAATCATAAGATTGTTGTAAATTTTTATGTCTTGTTTGTCCTGTAATTATATTTGAAGCGCACAGCAGCTTCCCGTTTACGAGAAGATCGTGGAGAATCTGGTGCAGGTTTCCTCCCACCAAACAGCTGAATCGACCATCATACACAGGACAAACCTGAAGCGTTACTTTAGGTCAATTTCTTATTTGTTAATTGATAGTTAGAATTGTGAGTATAATTTAATTAGTTTAGATAGATATGTGTATAGTTTAGATTTATAGTTAGAGTTAGTGTTTTAGTTTCTTAGCTTAGATAGTTAATTTTATTCTATTTCTTTATCATAAAACTATAAAATCAAAAAACAGTTTCGCTGTCTTCAGACAGATTACAAATGAGTTTTGCAGGTTTTGATTTAAATCTGTAATTTGTGAATATTGTACATTTGTAATTAAATTTGATTATGTTAGTAATTAAACATTTGATTTTATAGTATTATAGTTGTGTAGTATTAGATAGTGAATTGTATATATAATAGTTTAGATTTGTTTATTAGTTTGTTTTAATTGTTATTTTTCATTTAGATTAGTTAATTTAGAGTAGTTTTCTTTTTGTTTTCTTAGGACTTAGATCGGTTAACGGAGCCGCTAAACCCATCAGGGTGGGTTATCCCAAACATCTTGGGTTATTTAGACAACCCTGGACCGGATCCACTCTTCCAGTTGACGGACGGTCAATTTCGCCCGTCAACAAATGGCGCTAGAAGGAGGGCCTGAAATTTATTAATGGCACGAGGCAGTCGCAAGACTCCTCCACCACCTAATCGCTCACCTATAGTGACAAGAATTCATTCGAATGATAACATCCCCCCTCAAACAACAACCACATCAAACGATGATCCACATATCACAGTTGAACCAGTAACCCCAAATCCTACAAGTGGTGACATACAAGAGATTGTTCGCCAATCTCTCATAAGAACTCATAGTGCCTTAGCCCGTTTGAGGCAACCAAATCGACCTTTGGACCAACCTTTAGATTTCTCTGATATCAGAGAGCAACTCAGAGGCACTAACCTCACTGTGAACCCTACAGATCAAATCCTCACTCCCATTGCAGGAGGATCTGGAATACCGCCCTCACCACCTCCATCATCCCCTTCTTCTTCTAGAGAAGACTCTTCTGACGAAGGAAATTCCCCTTCTCATCCTTCCACACCCACTACACCAATGGCCAATCAGAACAAACCTGCTAGACCTTGGCTCGACCAAGATGCTATAGTTGTACCTGGAGCACAGCATCCCTTACCCAAACATCCGGAGAAGTGGCTTCCCAAGTTTGACCCTGACTTGAAACAGATCACTGAAGATCACATTAAAAAGTTTATGTTAGCCATAAGACTCCGCAATGTCGAGCATGAAGACATAGTGTGTAGGTTGTTCCCCTATACCTTCGAGGGCAATGCCTCTACATGGTACTTTTCCCAACAACCCCATACCATCGTGTCTTGGGAAAAGTTCGAGTCATGCTTTTTGGAAAAGTTCGGAGACGGTAAGCCTTCGGAAGTCCTAGTCATGGATCTTTCTAACTTAAGAATGAACCCTAAAGAGAAAGTTAAAGACTTCAATAAAATATTCTTAACACTTAAGAACCGAATCCCTACGGATTCCATGCCTACCGAGAATCTTATAATAGCATATTGTACTAAAGCTTTGCATCAAAGTATAGCTATTTGGGTTAAATGATCCAAGAAATCCACGTTGTTAGAAACCTTTGAGGAGGCCAACCAGATTGAAAAAGACATACTTAGTCTTAAGGAATCTACTAGCAATGAATCAGAAACTAGTTCATCTTCCAAAAAGAAGATCGAAATCCTCCCTAGACCTACTCAAAGTAAAACACAACCTGAAACCTCTGATTTAGAAAACCTAACTAAAGTCGTTCAAAAACTGTCGAATCAAGTTATAGATTTAAAAAAGACGACTGAAGAAGCTTCCTCGAGCAAAGGGCCTTACAAACCCCCATTCAGGAAACCTTTTTCCACCAACCGACCTAATCCGACCAACGAGGGCCTTAATCTAGAAAGTCTGCAATACGCCCTTCAAACGATTCTAGAAGCCCAGGATAACTTGATGCCTCCTGAGATTCCTGAGGAGGTAGTTGAACAAGAGATAGTTCAATAAGAGGATTCCTCTCAAATATTTTTGGACACTTCTCGGATAACATCTTTCAGGCTAACTTTGAGACAGTGCATCCCTATAACACAAGGAGTAAGACAACAAATAAACCTTCTACCGAAAATACTACGACTTTGCCTCCAAAGAAATCTAAACTAGCTGAGATTAAACAGAGTCATGTAAACCCCAACTTAGATTATGATTTAGTTGAAGATCTTAAAAAGTTGAGAGCTAACATATATGTTTATGAGTTATTGAAATTTCCATTTCTGCTACAAAAAATGTTACAGAATATCTCAGAGAATGGAAAAAATGGTAATCCAAGCAGTAGCAAGGTTGTGCAGAACAAAGTTCCTCAGAATACTTCCACTAAAAACAATCTGGATCCTCAAGACAAAGGAATCCTTCCTGTAAATAATGTAGATAAAGTAGCTTTAGAAAATGTGAGTAAAAAGCCACAAGCTACCACCCTTAGTACTCGCAAAAATGTACCTCCATTTTTGTTAACTTTCGAAATCTTTAATAGAAACGTGCACAATTGTATGATAGACTCAGGAGCATCATCCAATGTGATGCCATGGTCTGTATGCTAGAAGATTAACACTGAAGTTGAACCCTCCACCTTAAAACTCATACAACTTGATCGGACTAATGTTAAAGTTATAAGCGAACTAAAGAACATACTCATAAGATTATCGTCTAACCCCAAGGTTCATCAAGTTATTGATATTATTGTTGTGGATATTCCAGAAGTGTATGGTTTGTTTTTAAGTGGGGACTGGTCGGAGCAACTACATGGCTATTTCGCGATAGACTGGTCTCACCTATGGCTTCCAGAAAACGGCAAGCCCAACAAGATCAAGGTAAATCGTGAACGCTACCTTAAGTTCACGGTAACAGATTTGAACGATCCCAACGAACCATTTACACCTTCTGCTAATTCACCCGAAGTACAAGGGATGGATACCTTTTTCGGCAATTTCATGGCTGAGGCTTCAACTGTCACCAACCCAGAACAACAGTCCAAGATTGTAGCATACATACAGCCAACAACTTCTACACAACGATCTCATGCACCCGATAAAAATCAAATTTGGTCTCTTTATTTTGATGGGTCAAAGTCCAAAGAAGGAGTTGGTGTAGGTTGCGTTATCATCGATCCGGCAGGTAACAAAACATTGATTGCATGTAGGCTAGAATTTGAATGTACTAATAACACTGCAGAATATGAGGCTTTACTGCAAGGTCTCAGAAAAACTTTAGATATGAACATTCAAAACTTGACTGTCTTTGGCGATTCTGAAATCGTGGTAAGACAGGTAAGAGATTCTATCCATTGTCTGTCTCCGCATCTTAAAAGCTACCAATCCGAGGTATGGAATTTAATGAATAGATTTTCTGCTTTCAATATAAATTCTATTCCTAGATTGAATAATTCCGAAGTTGATCTATTAGCTAACGCAGCTTCTAAACTCTTTCCTGCAAAAGGATTATCCCCAGATGCATTCTCCATCGAACTGTTGTTCAGGTTGTCCGTTCCTGACAACATCACGAACTGGAGAGTCTTCGATGACGATCAACATATCATCAGCTTCCTGCACATGGAAGAAACCTTTCAAGGCGTGGTCATAGACAAACGCACACACGACGACAATTTGCGCGATTTCACGATAATACCAGATCCAAGAACTCTTGAATCTTCATCGGACATGGTAAATTCGATCCCTAAATCTGTAGTTAGATTAGAGAAATTTTACGATCTTCAAGATAAATTGAAAAAATCGGTCAACTGTAAAACCAATAGTTCTTCGTTATCATATGAAAAAGTAAACTTAGGAACTAATGACAATCCGCAATGCATTAATTTAGGGTTGGAGTGTTCTCAACAAGAAAAAGTTGCATTTATTAAATTGTTCAAAGAATTTAAAGATGTCTTTGCATGGACGTATGATGACCTTAAAACTTTCTACCCTAACATCATACATCATGTCATTCCTATGAAACCCCAAACCTTACCCTTTCAACAAAAATTGAGAAAAACGCACCCTAAGCTCGAACCGACCGTTAAAAAGGAATTGAATAAGCTCCTAAATGAAAAGATAATTTTTCCAGTTAGGCACACTCAATGGGTTTCTAACCTTGTCCCTGTCCGAAAGAAAAGTGGGGAAATCTGACTATGCATCGATTTATGAAACCTTAATAGAGCGTATGATAAAGACAACTATCCTGTCCCACCCATGGAACAGATCCTTCAACAGGTATCTGGTTCTGAGAGGCTGTCCTTACTGGATGGTTTCTCAGGGTACAACCAAGTCCTGATGTCTCCACCAGACCAACTTAAAACTACCTTCCGCACCCCATGGGGCACCTATGCTTATCGAAAAATGCCCTTTGGATTGATTGATGTCGGTGCCACTTTTCAGAGAGCAATGGACATTTCTTTCCGAGGCCTAATCAATCAGTCCAGCGTAGTGTACTTAGATGATGTTACTGTATTTTCTAAAAACAAAACCGATCATCTAGCTCACTTACGAGCCGTTCTACAACGATGTCGTAAATACGACATTTCCTTGAATCCTAAAAAATCCATCTTTGCAGTAGAACAGGGTAAGCTCTTAGGATTTATTGTGTCAAGCGAAGGAATGATTATCGACCCCGAAATGACTCAAGTCATCGCGAAACTTCCCCCTCCTACATCCAAAAAATCTATGTAGTCTTTCTTAGGCCATATTAACTTCGTGAGGAGATTCGTCCCCAGTTTCTCCGAAATGGTCAGGCCTTTACATAATTTAATTAAGAAAGATGCCCAATATCACTGGGGACCCCTAGAAAATCAATCTTTTAATGCAATAAAGAAGGCCATAATAGACGCTCCTTCTCTCATGAGCCCCAACTTTTCTCGAGACTTTACACTCTACACTTTTTCTTATGACCGTTCCTATGCCGCCGTCCTAACTCAAAAGAACGTCGAGAACAATGAAGTACCCATTGCCTTTATGAGATCTTCTTTCAAAGGCGCTGAACTTAATTACCCAGCGGTAGATCGGAAATCCTACGCTGTTTTCAAAGCAGTCAAGCACTTTCGGTCCTATCTTTTGAAATCTTGGAAAAAGATCATTGTCCCCTACCCAGCCGTCAGGAACCTGTTAGTGCAGAAAGAACTAGGAGAAAAGAGGGCTAATTGGGTCACCTCTCTATAGGAGTATGACTAAGAAATTACCCCAACACAGATAGTGAGAGGCCAAGGGTTATGCAAGTTAGTTGTTGATTCGGCTCAAGAACAACAAAAAGAAAGCGATACGTCAAACCTAGGACAACACGATCAAAATGCAATCTGTTGTGCGCAAAACCATGTCAGTCCTTGGTATGATGATATAAGATTCTGTCTTGAACATGGGTCAGCCCCCCGTCACCTGGATCCCACTAAAAGAAGAGAGTTGAGATTAAATTCTGCCTCCTTTCATTTGGTTAATGGTATTCTGTTTCGTCAAAATTTTGATGGTGTACTGATGCGCTGTCTTGAGAAGGACGACGCAGAAAAAGTCTTGCTAGAGTTGCATGCAGGAGAAGTTGGTGGTCATTTTGGTGGTGACACCACTGCCCATAAGGTTTTGACAGCTGGTTATTACTGGCCCACGCTTTTTAGAGACGCCCATGCCTTGTGTCGTAAGTGCACTATTTGTCAAAAAGCATAAGGGCGGTTATAGAAACCAACCTTTCCTTTGCGACCCATTTCAGTAGATTTTCCTTTTCAGCAGTGGGGCCTTGATATCATAGGTCCAATCAACCCTCCATCCTCACAACAACATAAGTTCATCATAACAGCCACAGATTACTTTACCCGGTGGTCTGAAGCTGCCGCGTTAAGAACTGTCAACACCAGTCAGGTAATTGCCTTTCTAAATTTGAATATTATCACTCATTTTGGTATTCCCGACTGTTTAGTATTCGACAACGCTTCTTACTTTTCCTCTCTTGAGATGAGTGAGTTTTCTTTGGAAAAAGGAATTAAATTGAAGTATTCTGCTAGTTATTACCCCCAGGGAAATGGACTGGCAGAGTCGACAAATAAGAATCTGATTAAAATCATCAAGAGAACGGTGGCTGAAAATCACAAAATTTGGCACAATGCACTGTTAAACACACTGTGGGCTGATAGGGTAACACCAAAATTTGTTGTAGGTAACTCCCCCTTTTTTCTCGTTTATGGCAGAGAAGCAATTCTTCCACCACACATTCTTCTTCCTTCACTACAGTTATCGCAGAAGATTCAAGAAGAAGACTGCCCCCCTTTGGAAAACCGCATTAACGCTTTGATGAAGCTAGAAGAGGTAAGAGTCCAAGCTAAATGTAAGTTAGATCAGCATCAACTATTGGTTAAAATCTGGTTCGATTCTAACTCTACTTCTGATAGGAATTTTGAAGTAGGTGATCTCGTTTTAAAATGGGACAAACCGCATGATGGAAAGGGAGAGCACACAAAATTTCAAAACTTATGGCTTGGACCGGTTTTAGTTGCTGATAAGTTGGGTCCCAGCTCTTTTCGATTGCAGAATTTAGAGGGGCAGCCTGACACCTATCTGGTGAATGTCCAAGCTCTGAAAAGATATTTTGCCTGATGACGACTCTTTGTATATTATGTACATATTTTGCTTTTGTTTGCGTTTCTTTCACTGTTTCGTTTTTTATTTCTCCTTTGAGTTTATCAGTTTGTGTTTTTGGAAATACACATACCTGCATACTGAGCTATTCGGACGAACAAAACAGAGAATTCTTTCACTAAAATGACTGCTAAAGAAATTGTATAAACATCAATTATATACTTCTGAAATTTACATCTATGATTGGCAAAAAGTTGTTGTTTGAAAGAAGTTAACTGATTTCGATCTCTGAGTAAAGTCTGTCATATCATCTATTATCTTTTTACGCTGTCCCTTTTCCTTAAGGGAATGACTCAGAAGATGTCTCCCTGCCTTAGAAAGTTGGTTCTGTAAATGAAACATCTCTGGATCTTAATAAAGGACAGTTCTAAAAAGTTTTGATGAGGTCTTTTAAAAAAATATGTGAAAATATCATAATTTTCAGTGTCACCCCGCTCGACTATATATCTTTGAAAAACAAAATAAATCATTAATAGAGCTGTGGTAAGTGCTTGTAAACCCGTCGGGATGCTGAACAGGTCTGCTAGCAGTGGGTAAATGCATGCATGGTGCCAAGACAACTTCGTCGGGGTACTGAATAGGCCTGCTGGCAGCGAAGCAATGTCGGGTATATGAAAATTGGCAAAAATAAGAAACCTCTTGACCTTAAAATGTCCTTTATTCTGATCCAAAACTTCTTGGCAGTATACAGATATCAGAGTGGATTAAATGGCAACCCTGTCGAGGCTATAGACGCCTTCTGGCAGCAGTGGCTCTGTCAACAGTATTGGGGATTTTATCCTTAATATCATGGCTCGCTTGTCTTAAGACTGTTATCATTTTTCATCCTTTAGACACCGTTGGAATATTTGGTTAATGATGATGTTTACACGATTTTCTGGTTGTTATTTTTGAGTTAGAATTTTTCTCGTTATCCTAATCTGAATTTGTTCTTTGGGCAGAGATAACTGCTTCTACCAGTGTGTCGCCATTGTTGGCAGCCAATTCACATTTTTCTACTATCCTTATAAGCTTCCTACACCTGTGTTTTGCAAACCTTGATTTTTGTCGCAATTCTCAAATAAAACGACACTTTTATTTTTGCGCTATTTGCACACTTACCTTTGTTCTTGTTTTCACGACAGCAAGCGTGAAAACTTGGTTTTCGAAGTCACATTAAAATCGTCACTGAATTGTTGTAATCATTCTTGTCGATATGCCCATTGCGTTTCCAATTCACTTATCACTATGCATTTGACAAGACTCCAAGAGCCTTATCCATTTGGCATTTTTATATATGACTTCGTTTTACAAGATTGTGGTGATATTGTTTTAATCGAGTTTATGATGCATTGGTGGTTTGATTTATATAGTTTTTATCCGATTCCCTTGACACATTGGTTTCATAAAATGATTGGCATTGTGGTTATACCCTTTGTATAGATCTTTTCACACAACACATGTTTCATATAATCAAACCCTTGGTGTGATTTCGATTTATTGCTTTGGTTTTAAAACTATGGTAAAACTATGAGTCGCGCAAATTTTTGGTCCACTTACCATATATCCACTGGTCGATTGAAATGGCATAGTTTTTAACACATATGCATTGTGATATGCATAGTCATTTGAATAGCTAAACACGTCGGCGGTTGTACTATGGGTAATGACTATTCTGCATGGGCCGAAATAGCTCCACCACCTTCGCACGTTCTGTCATAAATGATTTCCCCCTATCTTGGGTCACCCCTGGTGTTTTTGGGTAAGCCTGTGAGTGTTCTGCTCCTGTGTATGTTGTGTTCAAACCCTAGCCACTGCACCCTGCTCACCGTGTGCTCCTTTCTATGGCACCGGTGGTCCGCATAGAGTCGAACAGTAACCGAGCTCTATTGTTATTTGATAGCACCCGTAAGGATTTAGCGGACAATGGTTGGCTGGTGTTTATACAGAGGTTCGAGGGTTTCAATATTTTTGTTGCACAACAGTTCACCCTTACCTTTGATGGGTGTAGGGATAAAGTAGGTGACATTCAGCTTGAACTCAATGAAGAATTCATAAGCTCTACCACAGGATTAGCAGCCACGGGCCAACGATGGTTTAAAAACTCCAAAGTCGACAAAGTGCCATGGCCTTTTCTATTCATATCACGAAAGGTTACATCCTGTGACAAAGGTATGCCTATTTTCACCCTTAAACCCAGGTGGCACGATATTTTGATAATGGTTAAACAATTTTTGACCTGTGAAGGTCATTATGGATTGGTTTTTCTCTATCACCTCCGGTTGTTGATGAATTTCATGGGTTATCCTTTGAACATGCCGCATTACTTCTTGCGTAGCCTTTACAATATGGCTAAGAGGTTCAAACGCGATAAGGTTGATAGCAGCTTGTTTCACCATGGCTTGATTAGATTCATTGTCGTCCACCATTTAAACCTCCATGAGGATAATTGGCAAGCCTTTCTATCTCGAAATGGCTTTGTTGATTCAGAGTCTATCCAAATCGATAAAGTCGTGGTTAGTGAGACTATGGTCGGGCCACCTGTGCCATTTCATGCCCTTCTATCCTCTCCCAAACCCTCGGTCTGCCCTGACATTGACCTACCCAACATCACAATAGACAAGGCTGAGGCTGTTAAGAAGCGTGTGAGTAAGAAGGTCAAGGGTAATCCTACTGTCGATAGAAAAGGTAAAAAGAATGCTCGATTGATATCGAGACTTTCCCAGAATAAGCCTAATCCAAATGTTGATCAAAAGCCCATAGTTCTGAGTGAAGACTCGGACTCCGATATTGAGCGCTTCCTAGCTAGTGAGTACCCTTATTCCCATGGTCTGTGCTCCGGGCAACCCTATGACTATGTTTTTAATTTGCCCCCGTGCCTAAAAAACAACCATAGCTACCCAGGAATCAAGCTACATAGTGAAACCCTCGGTGATTTAAATAAACCCTCGCCAACAATTTCGAAGCCTGAGAAAACATCATGCATCTAATGCAATGTGTGGCTGGAGCATTATTACACTGACGTTCCATTATTGCAATCGAAGATCAAATCTTTAGAGAACCAAGTTATAGTGCTGTCGAGAGAAAGGGACAAGCTTCAAGCTATTGACAAGAAACAGAAAACCACTGGTTCGATCGTCTTTGGGAATGTCGAATCAGCAACAACGTTCGTCAATTCCAAACTATCATGACCGAGTTGTTTTCTGATTATCTAGGTATGAATTTCAATATCAATTTCGTTTTATGAATTGCTTGGATTAATATAATGAATTGGTTTTGGATTTCGATTAGTTCTGTTCATTATTCGAAATGATTCTTTCATAGTTTGATTATCAAAAATGGTTATGTTGTGGATCCTGTACACTAGATTATTTGTGCTAAAATCAAATGTAGTGATGATTTGGTTATTCGATTTTGTCATGCCCAGCTTAGTAGAAGCGATCGATTGGTTTTGACTTGGTGTGGTTCACTTTAGAAAAATTGTGTTAGTGTGATCAATGAAGTTTGTTTTCGTTTAGATTTTGATTGCATATGACCTGTATAAGAGATTTTTGTACTAAAATCAGAGCACGACTATGTTTTGATTTGGTATGATTTCGTTGTGGTTGGATTCTATCGGCTCTGATTTAGTTCTTATGGTTGATTTTGGAACGATTTCGTGGGCTTGAATTGGTATGATCCTTTAAATGTGTTATGCGTCATTATTAGTGACTGAGTTGATAAATACGTTGTAATCTAAAAACTCAAAACAACACTGTTGACTTTAATTAGCCACGAACGGCTCTGTTTTGTATTAAATCGATATTCTTGTTTGAATTTGGATTACATTCGACCTGTGTTGAAGATTTATTTGCTAAAAATCGTGTGGCTATACTAATTGATATGATTTTTCATAACAATTTTTTCAAACTGTTTCGATTCGTTACTGTGTGCCACGATTAGCATGATCGTTTGTATTCGTTTAATATAGCTTTATCAATTTGAAAAACTATCCTATTGATTTCGTTTGGATTCGAAAATTACTTTGTTAATGGAGAAGGCGACATAAACTATTGCATGGAAAACTTGTTTAGCTGGTTACTGTTTATGTTGGTTTCAATTGGTTCATAAAAACGATTTCATTGCTGTCGAGTTATCCAATATGATTTTGTTTACCCGAAATTGTGATAACAAATGGAACAGAGTACATCTATCTATGTAATCGTTCGATTGATCATAACATTGTCTGCTTCCGAATTAGTATAACAGTTTTGATTTGAATGATTCGTTTGTTTTCAAATGGCAATTAGATATTGGTTTAATAGTTTGAATACAATTCTTTAGGATTTGGATTGGTTTTAAAAACGATTATGTGATTGATTTAGACTAGCTACAAAATCGCAAGATTTTGTAGCTAGTCTTTAAAATTAGATTTTTATCAATTTTATCAACAAAATATCCTTTTAACTTGTCTATTTTTCTCCTCTTTTAGGTACATACGAATTGCAATGATCAAATGGGCATGCTATGATAGTTTAGGAGATACTTTGGATATGATTTTGTTCTAGGTGGTTAGCTTAAGTTAGAAACTTGGGAGATTATCTCCAGATTTGTGTAAACTGTTTTGATAATTCCCATAGAGATGTGTTACCCTGTGGGAGGTCTTTAAATACTTGTTATTTTTTGTAATAATCATCATCCTCACTGTGGGAGAACTAGACTATAGATTTATGATACAGACTGAGATGAAAGTTGATGTCTTGTAACAACTTTCTCTTTCAATATATCAAACTTTTGTTTCAAGTTTTATTCATATCATTTTGCAGTCGATTATGGACTACTTTAGCTATCGTAATCTATTGCAGGTTGATGTGATTTGATTAATGTGCAATCTATATCTGATCTCTCTCTTATTTAAAAGTACAACAATTACTTTGTTTCAGCTAATGAATTACAGATTTCTCTTCTTCGTTAATTGAAGCATTTTGTACAAATCCTTACACACAGATTTATCTAAATGTTATGATTTGTAAATCATAAGATTGTTGTAAATTTTTATGTCTTATTTGTCCTGTAATTATATATGAAGAGCACAATAGCTTCCCGTTTACGAGAAGATTGTGGAGAATCTAGTGCGGGTTTCCTCCCACCAAACAGCTGAATCGACCATCATACACAGGACAAACCTGAAGCGTTACTTCAGGTCAGTTTCTTATTTGTTAATTGATAGTTAGAATTGTGAGTATAATTTAATTAGTTTAGATAGATATATGTATAGTTTAGATTTATAGTTAGAGTTAGTGTTTTAGTTTCTTAGCTTAGATAGTTAATTTTATTCTATTTCTTTATCATAAAACTATAAAATCAAAAAACAGTTTCGCTGTCTTATGACAGATTACAAATGAGTTTTGCAGGTTTTGATTTAAATTTGTAATTTGTGAATATTGTACATTTGTAATTAAATTTGATTCTGTTAGTAATTAAACATTTGATTTTATAGTATTATAGTTGTGTAGTATTAGATAGTGAATTTTATATATAATAGTTTAGATTTGTTTATTAGTTTGTTTTAATTGTTATTTTTCATTTAGATTAATTAATTTAGAGTAGTTTTCTTTTTGTTTTCTTAGGACTTAGATCGGCTAACGGAGCCGCTAAACCCATCAGGGT
>SNQJ01S0023073.1:67838-84187 GCA_010110895.2 Picea sitchensis
TTAAGGTTTTATTATTAAAATAGTATTTTCTTTAATATATAAATAATTAATTATAAATTTGATAATTTTAACATTTTTTTAGGAAATGAATTTTATGAGTGGAATATTTTTTCTTTTACATAATATTATAAAATGAAACGAATTTTATGGGTGAAATATTTTTTCTTCTAAACAATATTATATAATAAAAAAAATTTATACAGCCCAAGTGGGCCTAATGATTAAGAACATAAATAGATTATTATTATTATTATTATTTTATTTATTTTAAATATTTTTTAAAATAAAAATAGATAAAAAAATGCTTAGAAAGACTCTTTATAGTAATATTAATGAACAATATTTATTAATAATAATGGAAAAAACAATATTATATAATGAAACAAATTTCATGGTTAGAATATTTTTTCTTCTACACAATATTATAAAACGAATTTTTTTATAATGGTAAATATGTTATTATTCTATTTATTTTAATTATTTTTTAAAATAGAAATAGATAAGAAATGTTTGGAAACATTCTTTATAGTAATATTAATGAATAATATTTATTAATAATAATGGAAAAAAAATCATATTGAAATAATACTAGTTTTTTATAATGAAAATGAATTTTTTAATAAATATGTAAAATCAATTTAATATAATTAAGAAAAATGAAAAAAGTTTATATGTTTATACTTTTAAAGTTTTTAATATTAAATATAAAAAAAATTTGTTGAAATTATGATTTTGAATTTGTTGAAATTGTTTTTTAGTGTAAAAATTGATTATTATATTAGAATATCTATTATAACCTAATTTTGAAATGTTAACTATTAATATTTAAAATTCTATTAATTAAAAATAATCTTGCTAGATTCCATACCAAGAATGCCAAATAATTACTATATAAACAACACAAATAAACAAACATAAAAGATCAAGCATTAATGAGGAGATCTAGAGTTTGGATATAATGTAAAAATAAACATGTAAACCCTTTTTCTTATTCCCTACTATTATAATAAGTAATGGAAAAACATAAAGCTATAGGGTTTTAGGGTTTTTGTAGGTTAAGGCATAAATAAACATGTAAACCCTTTTTCTTATTCCCTACTATTATAATAAGTAATGGAAAAGCATGAAGTTATAGGGTTTTAGGGTTTTTGTAGGTTAGGGCATCTGAGATGCTGCAAAGGTGGACACTTCAGCCGAGAACCCCAATAGGATACAGATCCTAAGTTGTAGATTGTCCACACCTTTGCAGATATGGTAGATTCGATGGACTTGGTGTGGGCTGATGAGGATGAGTTGTGGGCCGAGAAAGGTTTATTCCCCTCTGATGACACTTATCGTCTTATGTACGATTGGCTGCGAAAATTGTCTCGGGAGTCAGGTCCATCACCTTCTCCCCTCCATCTATCCCGTCCATCTGAAAATAGGGTATTGTTGACTAGTAGAGGTGGCAACAAATCCAGGGAGGACCATGTAAAGAGCACGCAATCCCATGGGGAAAATCACCCTGGCGCCTCTAGTTCATTGGAAGGGGGAATTTCTAACCTCTGCTCTCCTCCCGATGATAGTTATGTGGATTTCTTTGAGAGAAATCCATGTTCGCGCGGTAGAGGCGCATGTCTGAATAGATCTATCGGGGGTTTAGCTCGTAGTCATCGGAAAATAAAATGCTGGCGAGTGCGGGAGTCTAAACCTAATTGTATGCTTGGTAGTGATGTGGCTATGGACATGGTATCTAGCTTAGCTACAAAGGCCCTGGTAGGTAAGTTTTACTACGCCAAGATGCGTAAGGAAAATTTGGATGACTCGATCGAGAAATATTGGAAGCCCTTAGTGGGATACTGCCCTCGGTTTAGTCTCCTTTCCAATCATTGGATTGTAGTTCATTTTATGGCCGAGGGTGATTTATTGAAAATCTTGGATTCTCCTTCGATCATTACGCGAGGCATACTTATGCTCAAGTGTTGGACTTTGGGATTCAACCCCTTCTCCGAATATTTCACTAAGAGATATATTTGGATGTTGCTCTGTGATTTCCCCATAGAGTTATGGTCTTTGAAAATATTCCAAGTTGTTGCAAACTCAGTGGGCCATTTTGTTTTTTTTTATGACTAGGTGCTCTGCTGGAACAATAAGCGTTTAGCTTGGGTCTTAGTTGAGGTTGACCTGGACCTGGGATTGCCTGATGAAATAGAAGTCTTGATAGGTGATTCCACCTTCCACTAAGTTGTGGATTACTAGAGGGATTCGTTTCGTTGTCACCATTGTTGGCAGACCGATCATTTAAAATCAAATTACTCTTTCAAATTTCAAATCCCGGACGCAACACCCTGCTCCCTAGACATGAAGCATGGAGCTTTGATTTCCCTCTCAGAACACCTTCACACATAACATTTTGATAAGGAATTTTTTCTTGGTAAGATGCAAATCTTCTTCCCTTCCTTTTTCAATAAGCTCTCCATGGATGAGATTAACTATCTAAGAGGAAATGAAAGTTGGGTTCTGGATATTTTTGGTGATTTTTGGGACCTTCTATTGAAGAAATTTGAAAATCCAGTAGGGTCCTTTAGGTTGGGGTTGGAGGTTTTGGGTGGCTCTCCCCCTGTCCATACAGTCTCCACCGAGAAAATTCACTTAGACTCTCCTCCCCTGGGTGCTACCTCCATCGATCCTTCTATTGACACACCCCCTTCCATTTTAGACCCTTTGGGTGGGCAGTGTTCTGATGTTGGAGGGATGGGTAAAGTTCATAATATGCAAGTCTCTACTAATATTACTATGGGTCATGCCATACTAAGAGAGAATACTATCCCCTATGATGATATTGTTTTACCACCTGAAAAAAAAGTCTCCCTTAATGATGTGTTATCTTCTTCCCCCCTTCCCATCTCAAATAACTTCCAGACTCGCCCCATTTCCAGTGATAGATATAATATAATTATGAGGAAGAAACCCCGCCCACGTAATAACAAGAAGGTTTCTAGGGCTATAGAAGGAGGGTTGGCGCCTTTATCCCATTTTTCTCCTGTTACTCAGTCATTGCGTGATGCCCTGTATTCTCCCTAGACCCTTAGAGCATGTCAACCATCCTTGGATGGCATCTAATGATCATTTTCTCCCTTAACCTTCGAGGGATTGGGGGCCCTTCCAAAATTTCTTCCCTCAAGCATCTTCTAGCCTTGGTGAAACTAGATACGATTTTTTTCCAAGAAACCTTGGTTGATTGTGAAAAGAAGAAAAAATTCTTTCTACAATGTTGTTTGTTGTGGAATTGTGTAGCACTTGATCCAAATGCTCGATCGGGTGGTTTAATATCGGGATGGAACCCTTACAGCATTGATTTGTGTGATTTTGGCACCATTTCAAGGATTCAACTAAAAGGTAGGATCAAAGACATATCACGCAGTGTGAAATTTCTGAATTGTTATGCTCCTTATAAGGATAGAGAGTCTTTCTAGCAACCCCTAGTAGATTGTGGTTTTCTGAAAGAGGAAAGTTTAATTATGGGAGGTGACCTAAATTTAACTATGTCGTCTCAGGAGGTGTGGGGCTCTCTGGCTAGAGTTGACCCCTTGTCTAAATATTTCTCCAATCTGTTCACTTCTGTAGGGTTTGTGGACCTTCAGCCAAGCCACTTAGCACCCACTTGGAGAAATGGTCGATCAAGTTTGGATGGAATCTCTAAAATACTTGGTAGTTTCTTTTTGAATGAAAGTTTTTTGGNATATTTCTCCAATCTGTTCACTTCTGTAGGGTTTGTGGACCTTCAGCCAAGCCACTTAGCACCCACTTGGAGAAATGGTCGATCAAGTTTGGATGGAATCTCTAAAATACTTGGTAGTTTCTTTTTGAATGAAAGTTTTTTGGGTGGTTTGAAAAAGACTAGATCATGGGTTGTTAATTAAACTCTATTGGATCACAATCCGATCTGTCTGCAAATTGAAGGAACTACCCACAAACCGACCCCTCCTTTTAAGTTCAATAGTTCTTGGTTGACTGATCCAAATTTTATACTTTTCGTTCAATCCATTTGGAACTCTATGGATAGTTGGAAGGATCCTTCTTCTATATTGCTACTTGGTGCTAAACTGAGGAAATTAAAGGAAGTGGTTATTCAGTGGCAAGTGGACAAAAAGAACAAATTACACTCTGAACTAAAGGACATTGAACAAAAGATGAAAGAAGTCTTTGGGAGGTGTCCTACACAGATTTTAACACCTATAGATTTGTCCCTGCTAAGTTATTTAAAATAAAGAAAGGAAAGGATCTTGTAAATAGAAGAGGTCACCTGAAGACTAAGAAGTCAGGCAATATGGCTTGAGAAAGGGGATAAAAACACCATTTATTCTTCCACATATTTGCTACGCACAGAAGGTGCAAGAATACTCTTTGGGATATTTCATATGAAGATTGTAGCATTAAATCATATTATAAAGATATTATTTTGGTATCCTACAATCATTTTAAAGCTCAATATAAAGAAATCAGACCTTATGACACATTCAATCAAATCAATGTAATTAAATACATTCCTAGGTTTTTACAGGTGATGAAAGTGACGATATAGGAAAACATATCACTCTTAAGGAAGTGGAAGAAGTGGTTAGCAGGATTCCTAGGGACAAAAGTCCTGGGTCGGATGGGTGGTCACATGAATTGTTTCATTTCTTCTTTGACCTCATGGGATAGGAATTACTAGGGGCTATAGAGGAATCTAGGGCCAAAGGACATATTCCTGGAGCATTAAATGCTACTTTTATTACCCTCATCCCCAAAGTGGATAAACTTGTCACTTTCAATGACTACAGACTTATTTACCTTTGTAATTTTGTTTATAAAGTAATTAAAAAAATCATAGCTACTAGGATAAAGGATAAGCTGGCTTCTTGTATTTCATCTAAACAGTTTGGTTTCCTTAAAGACAATTTGATTTTTTATGCTGCGGGGATAGCACAAGAATGTATGCATAATGTTAAGAAAAATAAATTGAATTCAATCATACTTAAACTAGATTTAAAGAAGGCATATGATAAGGTGAGTTGGAATTTTCTTAGGTTAATGCTGATTCAAATTGGTTTGAAATGGGAGGTCACCTAGTGGATAATGGCATGTGTTTCTAGTGCCAACTTTGCAATCTTGGTAAACGGTTCTCCAACATAGTTTTTTAAAAGTCATCAAGGGTTGAGGCAGGGATGCCCTCTTTCACCACTTATGTTCCTTTTGATAGTGAAAAGTCTCAGTAGACTTCTAAAGAAATCTTGTTCAGAGGGTAAATTCCAAGGCATAAAGGTGGCCACAAGAGTTATCATATCCCATTTATTTTTTGTATATGATGTACTTATTCTGGGTATTGGAAAGTATGAAGACTGGATTTCTTTCAAATCTCTTTTATCTAGGTTTTTCTTGGCCTCATGTATGGATGTTAATTGTCATAAATCATATCTTCTTGCTCAATATATTTATTCCCACCTGGAACAAAGGTTAAAGAAGGCTTTTAATATCTAGTTCCACAATCTGGCGGAAGGTATGGAATATCTTGGTTTCTTTATTAAACCAAATGACTACAAGGTTAGTGATTGGATGTGGTTGATCCAAAAGGTGGAGAAAAATATTGGACACTAGACTTATCGATGGTTATCCTTGGGAGGTAGATTAGTCTTAGAAAAATATGTACTACAAAATCTTCCTGTTTACTGGCTTAGTTTGGAAAAGGTCCCTTCTTCAATTATAAACAAAGATCCAACAACTTATCTCAGTGTTCATATGGAGGGGAGAAAAGAAATATACTGGCCTACACTTGGCTAGTTGGAGTAAGATTGCAAGACCCAAAGCTCTAGGAGGTTGGGGGGAATCAAGAACCTATTCTGGTTTGCACAAGATCTACTAGAAAAACCTTGTTGGAGGGGATTGTTCGGTTCTGGACTGTCAAGTTTGGTCATGAGGAAAAAATATTTAAAATAAAAAGATGTGATTTCTTGGCTGTGCTCAGAATCATATATCTTCCCTATGGCATCCAACATATGGAAAAAATTCCTGTGCTCTATCCCTCTAATTAAAATGTGGTTGGCATGGTTGGTAGGGTGTGGTAAGAGGGCCATGATAGGCCTGGACCCATTCATTGGTTGAAATTCGATGTACAAACTATTAAATGATTTAATACACCATCTCAATGGATTACAGATCTTCTCCATTGCTTAGGATTCCTCTCCTGATGCATCTCAAGCTTGGATCGAAGCTAAAGACCTTGGACTTACAAGTGCCTTAGCGTTGGAATGGTTGGATTTCCATACCATGCTTCGCTCTAGTGGAATAAATCTGTCAAATGAAAATGATAGAATGGTCTGGTCATGGAACAGAGCCTTAGGTTCAGTGACTGTCAGTCTATCATATGATGCTCTTGTTTATCAGAACCTTTCAGATTATCCTACTTGGTGGTATAAGGCTATTGGAAAATTAAGATTCCTGAAAAAAATATCATGTTTATGTGACTTTGTCTGAAGGATTGTATCCTCACTTATGAAAACTATAGGCGAAGGGGAGGGGTAGGCCCTTCAGTGTGTATCTTTTGTCTTAAAAATGAAGATACTTCCTTACATGTATACGTCCAGTGTGAATATACACAGAGAACTTGGCAAGTTATTTTCAGTATGTTGAAGATTTTGGGTACTTGGGACTGTCCATCCTTACAGGATAATTTGTTGAAATGGTTAACATCATACCCCAATCTGAGATATATTCCCTTTTTAGTTCTTTGGGGAATCTAGAAATACAGGAACAAAATTTTATTTGAAGACTTGTCTCAAAATGATGCTTGGATTGTCACAAACATAATAATGGCAATAAAAGAACATGCAGGGAGCAACGATGGAGACATGATGGATTATATCCTTTACCTGATTATTTTGATAACACTACTATCAGATTCTTTGATGGTATTATTGTTGGGGGTATGAGTGGAATTGGAGCGTTTCTCAAGTTAAATACATATCATGTTTACAGAGCCTATTTTGCAGGGGGTGAAGGTAATAATATCAAAGAAGAGATCTTGGAACTTTGGGGCCTTCTCTTTTTCTTCTAAAAGACTCCAAATAGATCATTTAATGGTTGCAGGAGATTCTAAAGTAGTTTTGGACTGGTTTGTTGATAAAACAAAGTCGGAAATTATATCCCTCAAGCCATGGAAGACGAAGATCCTAATTCTTAGAGGCCATTTCATTGGAATCAAATCCATGCATGTCCACAGGAAATTCAATTCTGATGCAGATTCTCTTTCCAAAAAAGCTATAAATTCTCCTATAGGCTGGTTGCATTTTGAGGAATCCTACATGGGATCTGTGATCAATGTAGATCGACTTTATATCTTCTAAAGTACTCCAAACTTTTTTGTATTTTCCTTTTGGACAGTGAAGTACAATTTGGATATTTATAATTTGAACATATATGCAATTGAATCCTTCTAATTTTTCTAATTTTTGTATGAAATGAAGAATTGAAAGTATATTTAAGGTAGTCAAAGATCAACATCAAGGATGTTAAGAGATACAATATATACTTCTATATAGACCCCAATGTAATAGAACGTTTCTCTTAATTCAATAATGAATAACAACGAAACTACTTTTTCTACATGAAAAAAAACAAACATAAAAAAATATAAACATTAAGAATAGGAAAGAAATGGGTAAAAAAAATGTCCATTATTTGACATTAAAAAGTTAATAACATTAATATTTGATGTTATAAGAACAGTTCTCATTTTGACACTTTGATATATTTCGAGAAATGCTCATTGATCACTAATTCTAATTCCATAATATGTGAAATGGAACTCAAGATGGGGTAAAAAACATATTATATATATATATATAGAATGAAAAAAAAAATTATAAAATTATTATTTTTTATTTATTAACATTTAATCATATTATTTTCACAATTTCGATGAACATACTTTTTACCATTATCTAATATATTCTTATTATTAAAAAAAATACATATTTATAATTCTTAATAATTTAATACGTTATTTTTAAAATAAAACTTATATTTATTTATTAAATATTATATATATTTAGAATTTTTTTTTTAGTTTAAATGTTCTATGTTTTATGAAATAATTTTTTTTGGTGATATTTTCTGAGACTTTTGCTTGAAATTTGATTAGAACTATAAATTTGAGTGAGTATTTCTATATGAAATAATTTTTTTTGGTGATATTTTCTGAGACTTTTGCTTGAAATTTGATTAGAACTATAAATTTGAGTGAGTATTTCTATATAATCTTAGTGTCTCAATAACTTTTTAGCATGCTGAATCCATTTATATATTCATAAATAAATTTTAAATAACAAAAAATAGTAATTTCTTACAAATTTATATTATCAAATTTGAGTGAAAAAAACAATTTCATAAAATAATTAGACAACAACCTTATTTTTTAAAATCATATACTATTCTTTTTTTTTTGTAAATTAGGTGGTACCTTTCTATTTTCTATTTATATATGCAGAACGGGCTACATTAAAATATTTATACTGTGTCCTCAACCTGCCCGTAGGAAACCAGGTCTGTTGGTTGTCTAAGTGCTTTGAAGGCTTGCCAAAATTGAAATTGTCTCTTTATCCTATATAGCGCATTAACTAGCTGTCCTACTGCTTCACCATGTTCAAGCTGATGATATATAGCACAAGTGATCACCATAACTATTGATAGAGCTTGNTTGAATATGATTTTAAATATATATAAAAAAGGAAAGTCTTTTTACATAAACTTGTTACTATTTCCAAGGATGAAATTTATCCATGTTATGTATGGGCTTGCAACGAATTGTTTTATTTACTTTAAAAGAAACGCTTCATCTTAATTGTCTTAAACTTAATTCGACATTGTGTGTAAAAAATTATATTTCTTTAATTATCCTTTCATAATATGAAGTAGTCAATTATTGTTTTCTCAATCGGTTAAGGTGTAGGTTTCGTTTGGTAGGCAATCCGAGTTCAATACCCTTATGGTAAGTTTAGTTGGGAGGAGACACCCAAAAATCCAGTCATGTTAAGGGTTGGTGCAGTCTAGGCCAGGTGCGATCTCTAGGTGATTTTGACGACTTAGATGCCCCTTGGTTGTGATTTCTTATCCAATGGTTAAAAATGTTGGCCTAGCAGGTTACAAGCACATTTCTAACAAAAATAAATGATTAAAAGTATATTATATAACAAATTTTTGTAATGTATCTTCATGTTCCAAAATTTTAGAAATTAAATCAAAATATTGAATTGATTTGATATCTAATAAGTTTTACAAAGTTGTATAAATAATGAAATTGTCCAGGAAAACAGTCTCAAAACTAAAGCATGGTGTGTTTAGATTTCTTTTGATGAGCAAATCAGTTTACTTATATGAATGGAGTGAGGAAAAAGTACACACAATCCACTTAGATAGTGGCGCGCCACTAGTGTTACGAGGAAAATCTCTCTATGGCTAGGGGTAAACCACAACAGATGGAACGACACCCAAAAATCAAATATAGTCTCAATTATGCTAGATAAATGGAAATGCTAACAAAAGGAATGCTAGAAGCCTACCTCATCCAAAGAAGACCATGGTTGAGCTCAAAATCCAACGCTTGATGCCTGCAACTTGTCATCAACATCCAATATACACAAGCGTATGGAAATTATATAAAACATTAGCATATAATCTAACATAATCCACTAACATGTATAACAAATATATCCATGGAAGGTAATACAAATATTTTCAACATATAATCGGATGAGAAAATAGTGTTTCTATTAATGTAATCAACATAAGTACATAGGTGACAAACTTCTGTATCGACACATATTAGAACAGAGAAACTAAGTCCGTCCACCTAGGCCTTCACTGCTTCAATCCTTCACAAAGGCAAGCTCAAAAGTCATAGGAGTAATTGAGTTTCTCCTTCTTAAGATAGGAAGATCTTAGGGGTTGAACACAAAAGAAGTTCATACTTTCAAGGGCAAAAGGATGCAAAATCAATATGAGGTGATATTTCTCCAGAGTGTATTTTCTCTCAATGATGAATTTCTTCAAGGCTTGCATATGGCTCAATTTATAGCCTTTAAATGGACTTGAAGAGTCGAGTCAGAGCATTTCTAGTATATGGAAGGTCAAGGATCATGGGTCTCATGACTTGGCATGGAAACCCAACATATTTTTTAATTTTTTAGAACAAAACCTGATGTATGTAGGATGTAATGGAGAAACCTATGTATACACAAGATGTCTAATTGTGGTATGCATATATGTACACAATTTTGAATTTGTTACTGTGGAATGAGTAAAATGGGGGACGTGAGTCTGTAGACTTAAAGGGAAGGCCATAAAAGAAAKATGCATGGAGTGTGACAAAAAWTGCTATAACAGATGCCCCCTAATGTGTGAGGTTAGAGGAGAAATCAAAATGGATGAAATACATTATAATTCCCAGAAGTGGAGTAGTGAGGACCCAACTGGAAGAACTAGTCACCCACTAAAATATTAMAATTCATAKTGACTATGTACACATGGCTACCAATCTGGAGTACACTACAAATCCATGTGGATATATAAAAAATAGTTTTTCATGGCCATGAATAGGAAATACAAAGTAGGCATATGCCATAGGTGGTCATAGTCACGAACAAAACACAATGGAGTCCAGTCTCAAAATCAACTRAAGATATTTGTATACAATGTCATATAATCTGATCTTCTATGATCATCGAAGTCATATAGGTACTAGTCCAATGAAAGAGAACAAAAGATATGGAAAGTTGCTACTGTGAGATGGAGGTCTTCTACACTATCCGTTGGAGGTGAAAGTCTGCATCATGTGAATAAAGGAGTTGAAATAGAACATAATGAGGCTTTGTTTGATTATCGATCATTGAGGTAATTTGTTAACAAATGTGAGACAACCCACTGATAATGAAAGTAGGTGTCAAGGCATAGAGTGCATTCAACAAGTGTGAATAAAGGTGTTGAGGTCGAACACTTGAAGGATCCATCGATTAGGGGACATTGATGTATTCCCAACTATCAATGGCATGAGAACCTGCCACTGATGACTGCAAGCCTCTAGGTACTCTTACGAATCTAGATCTCAATTCCATAATAGATGGGATGAAGTCAATGGAATGAGACCTGCTGAAAGGAGAGCATTAATTCATATCTCATCATCCAACGCGAGGAATAGAGCAATAGATTAATGATTAGGAAGAAATCAGACGAATATGATGTTCACGAACCGACGACCATGTGTCTCTCGCCTGCACAAGATGCAAGTAGTACACGAAAGAGACCCTATGACTAGAAGCCAATAATGAAAACTTCCGACAAAGGCAAGGAAACCACCAATAGGGTCTAATGGAATCCAAGACATTGAATGAATCCCAATGTGTGAATATATTTCTTGTCGTCGAACAAAAGGGAACCCCCCAGTGAGCGAACCATGGAAATATGCCATATGTTGGGTTCAAGGTCACCTACTAATGATGAAAGTAGGCCCAGGGTCCAAGGTAGGACAACAAATTCATGTGATTATGAGATTCACTTGTAAGGGGATGGCCGACATGCAAAGTCAATAGTTATGAGGAATGGTCGACACAGGGTTATATTTCCTTTGAACAAGAGCATGATATGGATGGATGACCGAGGAAGAATATATTTAACATTGATCATTGACAAAATTTTGTGACGCAGGAGGAATCAACAAAATCTCTATGGGGACTGGAAGAAAAACTAGTCAGAGCAGTAAACTCTAAGTATCGATCTCAGCTTCCTAAGGCCATGCTAAACCCAAACCTTGGATGAATGGACTCAATAATTTGTGCTCTGGTCAAAGGCGACATGATTGTTTTCAAAATGATATAATATTGTTTTCCCACTCGTCTTTTTTGTTTTTTCATAGTAAAATAAATGTTATGATATGAGAGAGGAAATGAGTGTCATGAGTAAGAAACGAGTTCCAAGTAGTGGAACATACCTATGCTCAATGCAAGGAAATGAATGTGGGACATGGACACTCGGGGGGATGTTTCCTCTTCGACTAAAGGGTGTTAAGATACAAGGGACATATGGAAGACACTACTTGGATAATGCTGAGAATTGTTGGGGAAAAAGGTTTATCGTGAGAAAGCGGGAGCCGACATTAGGCTCAACAATGCAAGTAGGATAATGGGATACAATCACGAATTAACTCCAAAAGTGTCATTTTTCGTATATTTAGTCTCCTAGGCCAGAAAAAGTATAAAACAATACCAAGGAGAACTCTTCTAGCCAATGGTGAGTAGAGTATTCATTTTTCATAAGTAGTCTATTTGGTCCGAAAAAGGGTTAAACTTATACCAAAATAGATGCCCTTTCAAATCCATTTAACGAGTGTGAAAGAGACAAGTTCACGCGACAATATTTTCATTTTTATAGGAGTCAGAAAAGAGCTTAACTAAGACTTAGAGGGAGTCCCATAGGTAGTGGTTAGAATGAGATTGAGTAAGAATAATGAGGTTCCAACACAATGTCATAGCAGGGCTATAAGGGACTCTTGATCTGCATAGAAAACTTACACCATGGGTGCCAAAATACAAAGGGGATCTAATCTAGGATGCCCATGGAAGGTAGGCTCTACCACATGAAAACACTTCTAAAAAACATAGAAGGTTCTTTGTCACAACTCAATGGGGTCTATTCTAAGGCAAAATGATATAACAAACTGATAATGAAAAAATGAATGGAGGGGAAAATCTAACCTATATGCCATTTTCAAGATCATGACCTATCATAACAGATCATCATAAAGAAACGTACCAAATAAAAATGTCTCCAAAGTCCTGTATATAAGACCAGAAACACTGACCCAGAAGTTAATAAGTCTAATATAGAAACCTCTAATAAAACATGTGTTAAGGCATGTGGAACTTGAAAACAAGAAAACCTAAAAGTACAATATGTACATGGGATTGCACAACCTTACGGATTATGCATAGTAGTTCTCCAGGTAGGACCCATTTCTAGGCCCAAGATAAAAAAAAATTGGGTAATCAGTTGTAAATTTTCCAGTTCAAGAAGAGGTCAAAAATCCAAAATCATAGTTTCAAGGATAGCCTCATATGAAGGCAACTCAACATCCATGAAACCGAGGCTTGATAACTCACATATACCAGGACTCAAGGTCTCACAAACAATAATATTATACTCAAGAGGAAACACCGGATTACTTGGGCCAATAGGGGGATGCTAGGCCTCCCACGTAGGTCTTCCATCGAGAGCCAACAACTCACTGGTAGCTGACACAAGCTTCAGAGAACCCAAAAATTTCCAAGCCGAGGAGGATAAAATACTTGTAGAGGATATTTCATCTACAATATATCGATGAACACCCATTATCTGGAAGGGTGTAGAAGAAAGAAGGTGGGGCTCTACAATATCATTCCAATCAAAGGAAACCATCCTAGGACTTGGAGGGAGCGTCCTTGGAGAGAATGGAATGCCCCCTTGTTCAGAGGGTATAGAACTAGAAATGATAAGGACATGGTCAAAATATGGATTACCCTCCAAAACAAGAGTGGGATTGGCCGAAGATTGCATCAACAATGTCACTTCCTTAGAATTGTCACTCTCCGAGAGAAGAGTGGGATCGACCGAAGATTGCATTGACACAACCACTTCTTCAATCGTTGGTTGAATAGGATGCAAGAAAACATGGTCAAGAGACATATAGGCCCCAAAAACAAGAGTGGTGTCGACCAAATATTGCATTGGCACGAACGCTGCATCAACCAAAGAAGGATTAGATTGTTGGGAAACCGAAGACAACTCAGAACCTGAAGGGTCATCAGAAAAGGATTGTGTTTCTCGTATCACGAAACTAGTAGGGCATAAACGAGTTATGTGACCTCCTTTACAAAGTATACAAAGGAACTTGGGATTATGTCCTATATGTATAGGCTTCTCAATCATATCAATTCCCCCAGCATGACTTACAGTGGTTGGTGACATGCTCCCASCATGACTTGTAGAGGCTAGTAGCTAATCTCCAACATAGCTTGCATAGGTTGGTGATGTTTGTCCAATGTGACTAGYAGTGACTAGATTTGTGCCCCYAGCATGACTTGCAGTAGTTGGTTGTAGGTCTTCAACATGAATTACAKAGGTTGTTGACCTATCTCCAACATGACTAACAAAGGTTGGTGATATGAAAGGTGTTAGCGTCAAAAGTCACTCCTGGATTGCTTGCAGGAGCAGAGCCCAACGCCCATCAGTTTTGTGTCACGATTTGTTTATAAAGGGTGATCAAATGGAGATAATGGCTTGAGGAGGTATTACTCTAACTCAGGGACTGAGTCTGATATATAAAGAACAGAGGAGGTCTGGAATCCTAACTTCAGCCAGTGGGTTGATTTAAAGATGAACAAGTGGAAGACTTAGGAGAAAGTGGACAAACAACTCTGGGCATCAGGCTTGCAGCAGTTTGCAGAGGAAAAACTCCGAACACGGGATCCTCCCGGTTCAGGGCTTCAAGAAACTGAAAGAGGACTTGACTGGATCCTCCAATTCCAAGTCATTTAGCGTTAAGGAAATCACAGGGACTGATTAGAGTCTCCGTAACTATTATAGTGATCCATTACAACATCATCCTATAATATTTACAGCTCGACTGGATCCTCCAATTCTGAGATGCTCTAACACAGTGTAAACAAAGATATGATAGAAACTGGCATTCATAAGGCAAGAAGTCTCCAAAGCTCATACATAACCAGAACAATAATGCTTCATTAAAATTTACAACCAGGGAGCTCTGCTTAACCATCGATAGATTACAAAATGGCAAAAATGCCCTACATATACTTGGAACAATACACTGGAAGCTAAATCGAGACATCGCACTGAAGACATTACGTCTTCACATTTACTGCGCCTACAGTCTCTGGACGTTCGTGAACTTCAGTCAGACGCAATCGTGTTCCAAAGGCCCTGTGACTGAATTGACAAGCTTGCATTCATTCCTTGGCTTTCCATTTATGGAGGAAACGATGTCCAACTACCCTCAGCTACTGCAATAACTGTTTCATTGGAGTCGGGGAAGGCCCTAGCTGATTCTACTCCTTTAGGACATGGAGGCTCTCAGGATGACTGGAGGTCTTGATTATGAGGAGGTGAACGGACGGTGACCGGGCGGGGAAAGCTAGACACGCTGGATGCAGATACGGGGTGAGGAGAGGCCACACAAAAGGATAACAGAGGGAAGGTGATAGGGAAAACACATGTGGCAGAATTCATGAATTTTGGGGCGTAAGAGCAGGGTGTATGAGACACATGGACCGGGAAGAAATCATGAGTTGGCGTGACAAGGGAATAGGACGTGACGGCGAGGAGGCATGTGATGAGGCTTCGGATTTTCGTGGATTGGGGTTCGTGAGTTTGGAATGCACGAATTCCTTGCATCCGGAAACCCCGATATCCCGATATGTGATGAGCTCCTTCTCCCGAGAATTAGCCCCTACCGGTTAGTCCATAGTCCATATGACCTATCGCTTCGTGATTGTGGTCCAACTTTCCATTGGGATTTCGGCGTTCCTAACGACACGAGGTTTGTGTTCACTAAACTTGCAATTCCCCGAAACCCGATGGCTTATGGCTATCGACTTGTTGACGATCAGTTCCTTGGAGCATAGCCTGCCACTTGTCCTCCACTATGGAAAGCTACCCCCGATATCGGGAAATCGGGTATCGAGATTCCTAACATCATGTGCATGGGACTTTCGTATCCCCAATTCCTGACTCCGCAGGATCTTTTGCCACGTGCCACAGCTGACGGGTGGCTCTGATTTAGTCAGGAAATCGCGCATCGCGATTTACTCATGTAAGAGTTCTCTGCTTTTAGAAACTCCGATCCCCCGATGGGATGAAATCCCAACTCTCCTTCTGATGTCTGACACGTGTCCTGCCAAAATTAATGGCTAGGATCCCATCGATCTTTCGAGACTCGAAAGGTCTCGGCCTTCTCTCCCTTTAAAATCCCGATACCAAAATTGTTGCTAACAAAAGGCATTGAAGGTATCATCCCAGATGGGAACGCTTGTAAGGAGAAAGTGATATGATACATATTGTCCATGTGAGGATATTCATTTCTCTCCAACAAAGGAAATCTTTGCATGGGTTTTCTCATGTTAGAAAATTGAACCCACCCCCGTGTAATATCATAGGTTGGAGGAGGATTTTCTATAAAATAAGCATTCACGGAAAAAAGAATTGTGGACGACGGATAGACGAATGTGATATATGGAGTAGAAACACCACCCATATGTCCATTCCATCATTGAAAATTATAACTA
>SNQJ01S0023073.1:87429-108275 GCA_010110895.2 Picea sitchensis
TTGTTCACGGGATGAATTCTCTTCAATTTCAATGAAGTGCAGTCTTTCCTAGCATGCCAAAACCAATGTAATGCAGACAAAAATGAAAATGCTCTAAATAAAATGCAAAAAGAAAAGAAAAATGTATTTTCAATATAACAAAATGAAAATGGAAGGATTGAATAAACAACCTCTCATGTAGACCCTACTACAAGCACAAGAATACAAGCCAATTAGGACACCAAGAAATGACTACCGAGACTAGAATGCAAGGACAACAAATGAGAAAAATGACAAGAAATGAGTTTGCCCAAAAAATTCAACATCGATGCAACTTCCTATCACTATGTAGGCATTCAACAATCATGATAGGGACCCAAGAAGTCTCAGCAACCAACAAAACTCACCCAAAAAACACTAAACCTAGCCAAATATACTTATAAAATAGTGTACACAACTATCCAGGGAACATAAGAAAATGTACACGCCCAAAACATAGACAACACATGTATGTATGCGAATTTCAAGGGAAAACATGAGTATGCCAAGAAATACACTGATTGGGAAATGGTTAGGCCAAGAAACTCAGATACAAAGAAAAATACAGGATGCCAAGCAACATGCAACACATATACTCAGGCAAATAGATAACAACAAAGGAGAAAATATCACCAAATACCCCAAAAGGGAGATCTCCCCAGTGGAGTCCCCAATTTTGTTATGAATAAAATCTCTCTATGGCTAGTGCTAAACCACAATAGAAGGAATGACACCCAAAAATAAACTCTAGTCTCAAGTATGATAGATAAATGGAAATTATAACAAAATGAAGGCTAGAAGCCTACCTCATTCGAATGTCCGAAGAAGACCATGGTTGAGCTCACAATTCAACACTTGATACCTGCAACTTGCCCTCAACATCCAATATACACAAGCATTTGGAAATTATATAAAACGTTAGCATATAAACTAGCATAATCCACTAACATGTATAACAAATATACCCATGGAAAGTAATACAAATATTTGCAACATATAATTGGACAAGAAAAGAGTATTTCTATTCATGTAATCAATAGAAGTACATAGGTGGAAATTTTTTGTATCAACACATATCGGGACTGAGAAACTAAGTCCCTACACCCATGCCTTCATCACTTCAATCCTCCAGAAATGCAAGCTCACAAGTGATATGAGTAATGTAGTTTCTCCTTCTCAAGATAGGAAGAGCTTGGGGAATGAACACAAAAGAAGTTCAGACTTCCAAGGACAAAGGGATGCAGACTCAATATGAGGTGAGATTTCTCTAGAGTCTCTTTTCTCTCAATGATGAATTTCTTCAAGTCTTGTATATGGCTCAATTTATAGCCTTCAAATGGACTTGAAGGGTCGAGTCAGAGCATTTCCAGTATATGAAAGGTCAAGGATCAAGGATCAAGGATCTTGTGACTTGGCATGGAAACCCGACATATTTTTTAATTTTTGAGCATAAAAATTGATGTATGCAGGTTGTAATGGAGAGACCTACGTATATGTGAGTTGCCTAACTGTGGCCCACAAATATGTACAAAATTTTTAATTTTTAACTCTGGAATGAGAAAAATGGGGGCTTGAGTCTGCAGAGGGAAAGGGAAGGCCATCAAAGAAAGATTCATGGAGTGTCGAAAAAATTGCTATAACAGTAAGGAAAACAAGGCTAGGGAAACGAGAGCAACATTAGTGGAGGATACTATCATTCTGTATAGTTTGGGCCAAGTTTTTAATTACATACAAACTTGTAAAACTATAAAACCAAACTAAGTGCCTATTTGTCTTCCTGCACTTAGCCATATAAGTCTTGTAAAAACTACTAAAGAAATTCAACTTTCTATGCATATTGAAAGTTAGGATAGAGAGGTCATATTCCCTCGCAATGTGATCCTAATGTTGGGGCCTATGGTCACCATCAACCAGAGCAACAAGATGTTGGGAACTATACAAGAGTTTGGTATTTATCTCCTCGAGTTGTTACTTAACCTATGCCAATTACACGAGGATATCCTCCATGTCCTCTTCTCTATCCCGAAGAACCTTTCCCATGAAGGTTTTAATGTGCCAATATAGGTCCATCGTCCTCTAGTACTTGGTATCCCATGACCTGGAGCTTCTTGGATCAGGTACCCAGTCGCTAATTTCAGCATCAATTTCCCATTCATGTATGTCGTGTCGGTCCAGACAGATTTGAACCTATTCTACATTTTTTATCTCCTCCTAGATGTGATGAGGGAATTGTTCCATGTACTCCTATACAATAACCTTGGATTCTATCATCACTCATGGACTATTAGGTTATGAACTAGAGTTTCATGAGGTGGAGAGCCCAAGAGGTGGGGGGTCCTTCTACCTCGACGATAACTTCGGTTGTATCCACATCTAGGTGGCATCACAACCAACAAGGATATAGAGGCCAACTAAGGGATTAAGGGAGCCCAAAGAAAGAAATGATGCACAAAGAGATTCACAAAAGATCCTCTGTGATGGGGAGGTAGGGCCTCCACCTTTATCGTGAAAAAAAACCTTAGGGTCGAAGCGACCCCACCCAAGAACATTATGTGAATGAAATTGAGATACCACTCAAATCCATGATACAAAACAATGGCATGAACAACCCACAAAATGGAATAATGGTATTTTCTACCAACACGGTTCATGATTAAATGATGGAGCGGGCATATGGGATCATCTGAACTGGCCTTAATTAGCGATAATGCTTGCACATAAATTTGTGTCTTTTCAATCCTCCAATTTTATGCTATCCAACATGCCATCCAAGATATCTACCATCTATCTAGTCTGGGATTCGGGCACGTGTTTGTATGGATTCCCAGTTTTATCCTTGTGCCTCCTTGTCACCCCATCCAGGGGCATTCTTTCTTGAGCTTCAATGTTAGAGCATTGTTTGGATAATAGATCTATTTGAGAGGCATCCCACAACATGTCCAGGATTTCCTAGCCTCCTGTAATGCCTACATTTTCCATTTTGTTCACCATTTAATGTGCTTAGATTAAGTCATACATGTTATTTGAAAAAATATTCAAAGTAAAAAATTATAAAAAATCAAAATAATATAAGACAAAATTTATTATAATAACAATATATGTACACTCATAAAATAAACAATTATTCTCATCATAGTACATTGTTTTAAACTATATCAGGCTTAAAATTATTTTTTCCTTCCTCTCTTAGTCCTTCTCCTTGCAGACTACACACTTCTCTTGTACTACCTCATTACATACAATCTACAACTACATAGACTTTTCCTTACCACTAATGTCTTCTAACTACAATTATATTATTCATCTTTATATGCCTCATCCTTAGGTGTCAAATCACTCCAATGCCAATTCCTTGGCTTCACAATTATTTATCCACTCTCATAGCCTATTGATTTCTTATTTCTTTTGGTGCCAATTTATTTGTTTCCTAACCATTTCACACTACATATGAATGAAATCACTTTCTTCTTTGTTGCAACATTCTATTCACCTTGTTATCAAGCTTTTCACTCCCAACCACTTCAACTTTCCTCTTAGAATGGTCCATCACTACAAGGAGAACACCTTCTAGTGGATGTTTTTGTGGAGGTCTTTAGTGTTACAAAATTTGACAAAATTTTCAAAACAAACTCCCCTATTGACCGTGGAAGTTTTAGAGGATTTCCATATAACTAAAAAAAATTGGGTGGGCAGAGGTTGTAGTGGAGTTTATTTTTTCGATGTTGTTCTTGTCAAAGAGTATCGGTGTGATATTGACAAAGATGCACCAATGCATTACTATAATAAAAACGCATTGGTGCATTAATATAATACAAATTCCCCAACACATTAATATAATAAAAAAATGCCTCGGTGTGTTTATAACTATTATGCACCGGTTCCTCCTTTTTCCTCGTATATAGAACATCAACGTTCTTATAATTTCTACACATTGGTTTCACCTTGTTTGTGTATGAAGCACTGGTGCGTCTTAGGATTTATATGCTCCAATGCATTTAGTTTATAGTGAGCACCAGTGCAATCAAGTTACCCTAATACCTAGTCCATTTAATATAGTGTGTTCCTCGGTGCTTGTGTAATTAGCGTATCAGTGTCTGTTTTACCATGTGCATCGAAGGGTAGTGGAATTTCAAATATTTTAGGTGAGATTTCAGTGCCATTATTTTTACTAAGCACCAGGGTGTATATTATAGTAAAGGAACTCGTACAAAAATAATATTTAGAACCATGGTGTGTATAATAAACTTAATGCACCAGTATGTAAATTATTTTTAGTGCCCCAATGTATATTTTAAACATGAGCACCATAGAATTTTGAAACGATAAATATTATTGTACGTTATATCGTTTATGGAATGGTTTGTTTTCTCAATATTCCATACTGGTGCATTATTATAATCAATGTGCACTAGTGTGTATGACTCCTCAAAACACACCGATTTATATATTATGGTACGCACCGTCTAGTGAGTTCAAAATAATACAATGCACTCATATGTATATATTTTAACTCATTGTTTTTTACAAATTTTCAAAGAATCATTTCAAAATCAAATATTTTTTTATAATAATATTTTTTTATATTTGTGTTATTGCATTTCGATATAATGATTGCGTTAATGCGTTATCCAATAATTACACCTCTTTTATTTGAAACAATGTAAATCATCCACATAAAATTTATTCAAGAATGCAACATTTCACAACATTTGACAATGCAATGAATAGAAACCCATTTTTATTATATATGAATAATAGAGTCTTTGTCATACAAAGGGACAATGAGTCCCTAATAATCAAAGAAACGCAACCAATTTGTAATTGCTACACTTATTGGTAACATGTCCTCATACAATTAGGAAAATATGTCGAGTACATTAAAAAAAAAATCTAATTTCAGAGACAAATGTTCAAAACAGCAACTTAGGTAACATTAGAATTTCTATTGAGTTGGCATTCATCGGAGTTGGGCTGTTGTCATCCCTCGATTTATGTGCATTCCTCATTTCTTCCTCATTTGTAGATTGATATTGTATTTTGGTTTTAACATAATGTTTTTTCTCGATAGGCTTGTTTTTTATGTTCGGCCTCTTCATCTTCATCTACAAACATAGAAATAAATTGTAGCTAGTATATATACGACATATATATATTAGAATATACATGATTAAGTAAATAAAAAAATACATTAGCACCAAGTCTTTCATAAACAATACACACATTCTTTTTGACCAACTTCATGAATTCTCTAAAATCTCCTATGTGGGCTGCATTCCATACTTTTTTTCTTGCATATTTAATACGACATGGCAAAACACAGTTGATATAATCAATATTTTTTTGTTTTCATTAATTTATAAAACAAGGGAAGTTAAACAATGTAGTTACCTGGAAATTGTTCAATTAAATTTTTGTTCTTCAACATATACCCATAACCCATTCTTGACCCAATGTTTATCAATTCATGGGTTGTCTCATATTTGTATGTTAGCTATGCAGAACATGGATTTAGACAAATTAATTATTTAAATATAAATATCACAACAAACATGAAATATTAAAAGAATGTTGAAAACATAGAAATGCTCACAAAATTTACCCAATCAACACTTTTATTCCTTGTCATCATGTCTTATGTGTTGAATGGATTCTATTTGTTTTTCTTTTCTATAACAAAACAATTGAAAAGTGGTATTTCCGCGTGATACTTAAATTCTATGTACATAAAAGAATAAATAATTCATTACATACATTTGATGTACACTTTAGTTGGGATGGTTCCTCTTGCGAAAAAATATGTTCATTTATTTTACCATTTTCTTCTACACTTTTTGGGACATCCCTACTACAGGCATGTTTGGTTTTCCACTTGTTTTGTCCCTTGGAATTTTCTAAATCTCCCTCAAAACTAGGAATCATTAGATGCTAATTTACTTAATTTAAAAAATAAGATCTGATGTATGAAAAGTAACTTAATTTGCATTGGGAGCTTCAAACATATATTATATATGCATCAATGCATCAACCATACAAATACGCATTAGTACAGTATAACAATGTCAATGCGAAATTAAAAACGTCTTACAATTCTTTGTATTTAGTCATTGATTTATGAATTAAGAAAATCACGGCTTCCTAAGTATTGTTTATTATGCATTGTCGAGCTATGAACAAATTTAAGACATGGTGATTTCCATATATAAAAACAATATGTTTTCCATTTTAAAGCGTTACTTTGCAAACGTGTGTCGTAATGTGTATCTAAGTTAAATGTGCATCGTCGATGGTGGAAATGATTTTTATTAAGTTCACTTTGTAAACAATGTGTCGTAATGTGTATCTAAGTTAAATGTGCATCGTCGATGGTGGAAATGATTTTTTAATATTATTTCTAATTTATATTAAGCGGTGTTGTTTACAAACAAATATGCATCGGTGCTCTTACTAGGTACAGAGTGCACTGGTCACCACAAAGGCATTTTAATAAAAATGACAACAACAAGACAATTTGGGATCCAATGCAGTGAGTGGTTCCATTGCAACAAATAGAAAACACCCATATGTAAATAAACAAAACCTATAAAAGAATTGCTTAAAAAAATTCTTCTTGTGAAATATAGAAAGAGAAAGCAAAAAAACGGTGAGGAAATTAGGGCTTCCAATACTGAAGGTAACTATGAAACCCTTTTTTTGTTTGGGAATGAACTAAAAATTGTTTGAATCAAATAGAAGAATGATTAAGATGATTAATAGAATTAAATAATATACTTGAAATTTCTCCTCTGTAGATTTCTATGTGATCTATAGTAATCCTCTCGAATTTGGCTCTTAAGAAAAAATCAACCCATTCATAAGTCTTTGTTGATAAACCTCTATTGCACAAATATCCTTTCTAAAATTTGGAAAACAAATAAAAGAATGAATAGGGTTTTCCTTTATAAATACAAAAAAACAAATTCCCGCTCATTTTTTCATTGTATATTTCGGCACATTGATGATAAACGTGCACATTTTTTTTTCTTCGAAAGTTACATTTTTGGTGCGCTATATCATGAGTAGCACACCAGTATGGTGTGTACGTATAACACACTGATTTATTTTCGTAATGAATTTCAAAGTATTGATAGTAAGAGCGTGTTATTTTTCTAACTTGCTTAAGTCGATGTGCTATATAGTTTGAAACACACTGGTGTAGTGAGTAATTAATAACGTAAGTTAGGGAGGTGTGTAAGTAATAATACATTATAAGACAATTAAATTTGCACAATGAAAATGCAAACATCCACATTTAGCTAAATATCATCTTGAATGGAAATTGACCTCAAGTAATATCGGAGTGTCTGAACATTGTAACGAACAAAGCATCCTCTATTTGGGAACTCTCCTAGCCCCATGTCATTCACTGCACAAATTCATTTGAATTCATTCACACCAAGAGCAACGGTTGAACCTGTATCACCACCACCACATTAGATGTAGGAACAAAGAAAGCAGAGTTTATGGAAAACCGCTTGAAATAAAATACCTTAGTGCCACAAATGCTCCGCTCACTTAAATAATTTTTAACTGGGAGGCACTAACAAAGGTCAGTATTTGGTGCTTCTCTCCATTAAACACACTTGTGCACTTGGTTTATCCATATACACCAGTGCGTATTTATATGATGAAGTGGACTGTCAAGTTATAAAATGTATTCAAAGTTATTTTTGAAGTTAGATTGTTCTATGCTATCCAAGATGATGGTTTTGTTTCAAATGCAGGAAAAAAGGAACTATAATATCAAATGGCCATTTCTTCAGATTCTAGCTCAATTTTTATTTTATTTTTATCTTTGGAAGTCCTTTAAGTTCTCTCACATTGATTTTAGTACATCTAGATTTTATTGATAATTCATTTATCTCTTTGAATTTATGTTATGTATGCAAGTGCAATTTAATAATTGTTCATTGAATTTTGCAGGATCAATATTCAGGATAGAGTTCAGATGCTCAAGATATTCATATAATCCCAAAATTGTGAAAGTTCTTATCAGGAGAAAGATACCACAAGAAGATGTTTGATGAAAATGGAAAACTTAATTACCCTACCAATCCTAACATGCCATATTTCAGCAACCACCCTGTGTCAATGATACTTACACCATGAATTTGATCTCTTTTATGTAGACAACCCCATAGGACGTAAGAAAAAGAGGATTGAGTAATTGTATTTTTGGATTTTCAATGGAACTAATGTAAATGTATTGCTTAATTTGATATTTGTTTTATAAAGTGGTTGGTTTTATGTTTATTATTGGGAAACAAATGTCCATGCTTCTAATAAGTGTTTGGTATAATGTTTGAGCATATTAAAATCATTATGTTGCTAATATTATCGATGTGATGTTCAATATTTTTACAATCAAGATTATGATGACAAGTGACTTGTCCACTATATACCATTGCATCCCACTACAAGGTCAAGTCGTGAGCTCGATTCTAAATGAAAAAAACTCGGAGAGGAATCATATTGAGAATGGTTGAAACAACCACTTATTCAATTCCCACAATGGCCCGAGTCACTAATTCAAAACCTTGAAAATAACACTAGTTCTTCACTTGTTACGGATGAAGGCAATGATATCAAGGTTGGTATGGATGATTTATTGTAGGATACCAAATCCATGGAAAGAATGTTGTTAGATGAATTCCAACAAAATAAACTAGGGGATGATGTTTATGTCATAGATACCTTCTACGAAATCCTAAAATATTCTTCCACTACCCTTCTATTTGGTCGATTACAGAGGCCTGCAAGGTATACCCAAATAGAGAAAACAATGTTACTGTACAACTTGAAAGAAATGTATGGTATGTCAGACACATGTTTCTTAGAACTTTTGAGGTAACTAACTGTTAAGTCCATTAAATTTTTAAGGAATCTTGTCATATGATGAAGGAAGAAAATAATTACTTTTTTCATGCTTAATGATAGTGTACATTTATATTTCTCACTAATTGCAGGTTACTCAAAGGTAAGGTACTTCCGAGTGATAATATCTTGCTCGATAGCTACGTAGAGGAAAAGAAAATGTTGAAAATGTTGGGTGTTGAGTACATATCATATTACGCATGTCTGAATGATCATATTCTATACATAAAAAAATATGCGGACAAAGAGATATCTCCAGAATGTGGGCATGATAGGTACCATAAATAAAAAAACAAGGGTAAGCAACATGGTACTTCTCATAATATATTGAGGAACATGCCTATAATTCTAAGGATTCAAAGCCAATTTCACTGCAAACAATTGGCCATGTTGTAGGGGTGGCATGCCTCACATAGAAGTTATCTAGGAGTTATGTGAATTCTAGCAGATTCAATAGCCATGAAGCATATAGAGGATACATGGCTCGATAAATTCAAGGATGAAGTACGGATCGTCTCATTGTGAATATCTATGGATGGAGTTAACCCATATTTCCTCCAAAACACCAACTATTCTGTTTGTTCGATGGTATTGATCAATAACAATATCCCCCCATGGTTGTCTATAAAGAATGAGCATCTTATGTTGCCTCTTATAGTCCTAGGTAGAATACAAGTGAATATAATGTATGTCTACCTCCAACCGTTGATAAAGGAATTTAAGCAAATATGGGAAGGGATACATGTATATGATGTATTAATACCCATCCCAATGGAGAGGTATTTTATGTTGTATGGAATATATGCATACACCACGCATGATTATCTAGGACTAGGAGTTTTCTCTAGTAAGCATGTTCATTGATTTGTTTATATATGTAATTTTATTTGGCATACTTCATTTGGTGCAACTATATTTTTTACACTAACATGCTATGTATATGATAACATTGTAGGTCTTGTACAAAAGGGTATCATGGATGTAAATGTTGTGGAACTTCTATAAACGCTAGGTGGTCCAACCACCTACGAAATCCAATGTAGAACCATTCGAACGTATTCCTCCCAGAAGACCACCCTTATATAAGAGTTGCATCTTCTTTCAATGGTAAACTAGAGAGAACTCGGAGATATGAAATAATGACACCGACAAATTGGAATAGGTCATATGACACAGACACAAAGAAGGAGAAAAAAATAGTAGAACTATTTGATTCGAATGGGTAACCTATGTTCGGTGATCCTGAATTTTTGACACCTATGTTAAAAAAATTCCCATTGGGATGAAAAGGAAATATGTATTTTATGAGTTTCCATATTGGGAGCACCTTAAGATTGTCCATTTACTATATCCCATGCATATATTAAAAAATGTTTCATCTTCCTTATGGAGGCACATATCATGGAATAAAAGTGACATAGGTTGTCATGAGAGATCTTATTGCTTCAAATACTAAAAAGATACATTGGCCAAGAAATGAAACTAGAGGAGAGGTTGGTCCCTCTTGGTATTTTAAAGAAGGTGATGTCCCATGGATATTGAAGAAAGATGGTATTTCTATGACAAAGGATGTTATATTGGGTATGAATGAACCTTATTTATATGGGTCAAATCTACGATGTTGCTTCACTATAGAAGGGAATTTTTCGGGTTTGAAATCACGTGACCATATGAACCTTCTAAGGGTATGTATGTTGAATACATGATTCTTATTTTATACTAAAATCGGTAAAAATATGCTATGCACTCATAGTTTTATGAAAATTAATGATGTGTGTGTCTATTTTGTAGTGTCATTATCCCTTGCTCGTTTGTGTTTGTGTGAACCATGACTTTCCCCAAGATATGTGACATGCCATATCGAAATTATATGCATTTGTAAGTTGGATCACATCAAGGGAGATTCATATGGATAATATTCCACAATGGTGTCGAGAGATAGTTGAGATTGTTTTAATGTTTGAGAAGGAACTACCCATGAGTTTTAAAATTTTATGGACTTGCAATTCCATATTCTAATTCACTTACCTGATGAGGTTGAATTAGTTGGGGTGCTCTCATGTCGTTGGATTTTCTTCTTAGAGAGGTGCATGAAAAAATTGAAGGGGTTTGTTCAACAAAGGGAAAAACCGGAGGCCTCTATGGCAAAGGGGTACATAGTATATGATTCATTCTATTATGTTAGTGAGTACATCAAGCAAATTGATGACAAAACAAGAGAAATCATTTTGGACGACCATTAAGATGAGGACAAAATGGAAGGAGATCTACTCCAAATGAATGGAAAAAGGCACTTGATAAAGAGTAAGTCAATTATATTTCTTCAATTTAGTACAGAGAAATTGTTTACATTAAAGTTGATAATATATATTTCATCCCATGCTATCTGTTTTGAATTCTTTTATACATCAACGAATTTTGAAATTTTGATGCCATCAATAAATTCGTTCTTTAAGTTGAAAATATACATTTGATCTCATGCTATTCGTTTTGAATTTTTGTATACATCAACGAATTTAGAAATGGATCCCATCAATAAATTCATTCTTTACAATGCAAAGGCAACACGACCATGGGTCGCATTGCATGAAGAGAAAAGAAGAAAATGGGAAAATGACAAGAAAACATGGTAGAAGCATGCCTTATACTGATAATTTAAAAGAAAATATGCCAAAAATATGTCCCAACAATTGGGTGGTTGACCAAATACAAAATAAATATGCAGTGTCCAATTGTAACCCACGTGGAGAAGATCTAGATGCACTAATCACAGGGATCGGGTGAAACAACTTTGTAATAATGTCTCTGAGTACCACGTTCTATTTATAATATTGCACATTTGAATTGTAGCACATATTATGTTTTTATTAATGCTTCTGTTATTAGACATATGACACCATCCTTTGTTCACATTTTTATAGGTGCATTTTTTCCCATCTATGTGGGCATATGGACATCATTTTCAAACTAAGTATGCTAATGATGAACACGTCACACAAGATTGTGGAGTGGAGGTCGAGTTTGACCAATCTAGTCATGCTAGCCACCGTGATGAAAACCTAATAGAGGGGAAGTTAGGTTACATTGGAAAGATAAAAGAGATCATGTAAGTGGAATTCTCATCATTTCATGATAATGGGATAATATGTTTTAACTCTAAAAAAAATTGGGTTGAAATTAAGGATCCTTATGTTTTCCCAAAACATTAAAACCAAGTGTTTTTTTACCCAGATGTGTTGGATGGGGATTGTTGGTTCATACTGAGACATGATCCGAGATCTAAACATCTTTTTGAGAACAACAATGTTACAATGCCAAGCGAGGAAGATAATCAAGGTGATGGAAACAAAGACTGATTTGTTTGGACATTTATATTATGGATGTGTCATTTTATTATGGGTATCTATAATGGAAACTTATGTTTTTTTTCTTCATTTGTATGCCAAAGGAATAACTTAGAGATAAATTTTCATGAAAACCTATCAACCAGTTGACAGGTTTTTGAAAACCACCATCTTTGTCCACCTATAATAAGTGGTCTTTCTGGGGCCCGTTTTCCTTCAGTCATTTGACTTAATGGCCTTTCAACGACAATCCACACTCTCACAGATTCCATCAATGAACTGGAAATGAAATGATGGGTCGTCTGCATATGTAATAAGTGGCCTTTCCGGGGTAGGTTTTCCTTTAGTCATTTGACTTAATGGCCTTTTCGTGATAGTCTATACTCTCACATATTCCATCAATGAACTGACAATGAACTGATGAGTTGTCTACGTCAGTACTATCCTTGTCAAACATACCACATGCATTTCCACTCTCAGTGTACATAGATGGCATCAATATTTTCCATATATCCCCTTTGTTGTCACCTTTAAATGTTTAGTACACATATGGCCTCAAGATTGTCCATATCCCTTTCAATATTTTCCCTATCCAATCTGATCAGATTTTTGTCATTGCCTCTATGATTTTCTTTGTTATAAATAGCTCTAAATAGATCTATCCCTCCCTCTCCTTCCTTTTTTTATGGGACTTCGATATCGATCTGTAGGATCTAGATATAGATCTCAAAATGTATGTCCTTGATCAACTCTAAGACTTGTTCCACGTCCATCCAACATAGAAGAAAAATGAGGTCTTCCTTCTTTTACCTCTTATGTTTTATAATGATAGGAATTTCCTTTTGACATTGTAGGTAAGAGGGGTCCAATTTATTCTCTGCGGGACAACAACATAAGATGGTATGCTATTCCCTCCTACTCTGCGGGACAACAACATAGGATGGTCTATCTTCTCCTGCAACCTCTGGAAAATCATTGGTGCCTCCTGATATGATATTGCCTTAATTATCTACATTAGTTTGGGGACTATTTCAAATGCCAATAAATAATTAGAATAAATAGAATAAATTCAATAAACCTAACATAAATCCATCACAAAGGCCAATATGTATTAACCTTCTTCAAATGGAAGTTGTATCGTTCATCCAATTCTCCTCTATCGGGAAATGAAACCCCATTCTTTTCCATGAGAGATTCGTTTTGGTCCATGGATATGTCGAAATTGAAACCCCCATGCTCTTCTTTGAAACTCCTTCGAATCATCCCCTCAAAATAACATACTCAATCATTGTCCATTATTCACTTTTGCCATCATTTGGCTTCTTGAATATCGTCTTCCCACACAGGGCAACCACAATCAGAAAAATGCAAAGAAATGTAGGCCTATAAATCTTATTACACCAAACATCGAGGGCTCATCCCCAAACCTCCAAAGTATAGTTGGATCCACACTTGTAACCAATATCAGAACCATCAAAATGCCTCCCCATTCAACAGATTTTCAGAAAAAAAATAAAAATAAAATAAAATAAAATAAAATCTCGACCCCATTCTTCCCATATCACTAATGATATACTACAGTGGAGGTAAAAAAATCAAGCTTTATAATATGAAGAGATTGTTTGTATCACACCCACTCTTTCTAGCACATATGGAGCAGACTACTTCCATGAAAAAATTGCTGTGCCATTGACATTTCCATTCTAGGAACTACATTCTACATAGGTATCGCCATATTTGCAGAGCTCATTGTACCAGGACATTGGGCCAAAATATCTTGAGATAAGTATTACCTACCATGCATTTTATAAGAGAGAACTTCTTTCAGTGTCAATTCTTCATGTCTTCTGTTTGCAAGGAAAATTATCGACACATTGTATGGTGTGCATTTATGCATGTTAAGGCCTGCTCAAATTCAATGATCTCTTCATACATATATATTTGGATATGGAGGCTAGATTTGGTTAGCACTAAGGTACTTCCACAACAGATGAATGAGTTGTCACAACTTCTCTCCACGTGGAAAGGGAATTGCATAGAACAATTGGTCGTTCATGTTCTATTAACTTATGAAGAGATTAGCCTGAAATGTTTTAGTATTTTTTATAGTTGAATCCTACTTTAATATGTAAAAAGCATCTTAGCACATTCCACTAGAATTCAAAACGTGTTAAATGTACCAATTTTATTCATTTTTTAAAGTGAAATTCAAGTTTGAGGTTTGATTCATCTATGTTGGAGGGGATTTGCCACAAAATCCTATATAGAAATCTTGTTTTGCCAATGTTTAAGTAGTTGGCCATGACAATATCAGAAATATCTATATTTATATTCGAAGAATCTTTAGAAATTGATACGAAGAAGGATGACCAACTAACTTGTCTTCCCCGTAAAATGTTTGTAAATGAATGGAGTGATATTCCATCAATTTACTCAAAATAAGGAAAGAAGGGAGTCAACCAAGATTTTGGGGTTGTTTGGGAAGTATTTGGCCATAATTTTGACTCCTCTTATACTCTTGGATGCAAGATTGAAAAAAAAAATCAATGAAACAATTAAATGAAGCAAAACAATTTCACAATTTAACATGTGTAATAATATTACCACGGTAACTTGGTTGATAGCCAATGTAATCTTAACACTAAGTACAAATGTTAGAACATTATCCATTCACTTTTTCTTTGATCAAAATATTATTTAAAACTCAAACTACATATATTTATTCATGGTTGGCATCATATACTTGGAATGCATGCTAACCTTTAGATTTATCTTGGAATGTGCCATTTTTCATTTTATCAAAGTGAGAAGTGTCATCCATTAGTTATATAATTTTTAAAGAAACACCACACATGACATTGAGACGTGATAGTGACCCATCCTCCATTCCATGCTGATATAGCATAAGAGATATATAACATTTATTCTTCATGATTAATAATTTACCATATTAATATTAAACAAGTGTAGCAAGCTGCAATATACTGTTTTCGAAGATAATGAAAGAAATTTTACTCAAATCTATGTAAACTTATTGAGTTTTCTTTGCCTTTGAGGTTTCACATTCCCCTCAGAGGGTGTGCGAGTGCTTTAGCTCGTTCCTATAATTAACATATGTCTTTTCAAAAAAAACTAAATTTATTTTGGAGCCCAGCGTTTCTATCATATGTCTCCATAAGCAGTTGGTTTTTTGAATAGCAGTTTTTAGTATATAGTGGAGGTTTTGCATTCGTAGAGATTGTCCTAACAAGTTTAACTGTATGCCAAAAAAACGAATGGGAGTCTGCCCCACCAATGCCAGTGCCTAAACAAGCTTGCCACTAGTTCCATTGGGTTTCTAACCTTGTAGCTATCAATTAACTTACCAAAAGAATTAAAAATGGTTTCAAACTACACATTTGGAAAAATAAGAAAAGAAAATAAAAAAAAAGAGTCTTATTTCATAGGTCAATGGTAACTTATCAAAATAATTAAAAATGGTTTCATAACTACATATTTGGAAAAATAAAAAAAGAAAATAATAAAAAGAGTTATATTTCATAGGTCAATAGATTCATTTCATGTGACTTGGTTTATATAGAATTGATGGGTAAAGTGTCTCCATTCAATGTGTTTTGAGAGTTGTGAAAGGGGACTAATTCAATATGAACATAAGTATGGTTTTTATTTTATATTTGTTATAAAATTATTTTATAATAGAGTTGTACCTTATAAGAAAGTGACACTCATATATAGTCATGTCAAAATTAATTTCAAACCTCGAATGAAATGAAGGTTGCAATATCACTATCAATTTATTGACCAATAAAAAGTCATAAAAATAATAATTTTGTTATATTGAAAAATAAATTTTTTATTTGTTATGTTCAACATTAAAATTTATACACATTTTTTAAGTCAACATAAAACTAATATGAAAGTCAATGCTAATTCATTGCTATATACTACCTCCGTGCCTCTAGCAGTATAATAAGAGATATACAACATTTATTATTCTTTACGATTAGTAGTTTACTATGTTAATATTAATAAATGTTAACAAAGAAGTGAGATTCAAAACATCTTTAGATCAATCAAAAACATTATTACTTTTTAAAATAAAAATTTTAAACTCCATAAGGATTAATCAAAGTTTATTTTCAAATATAAAAGATAAAATTTATGAAAAATTAAAATAATAATAATTATTAAAAATTATGAAAAATTAAAATAATTATTATTATTTTCAATTAAGAATAAAATCATGCATGTACTTCAAACTATTAGCAATTTGACTTTTTTCAATCCTATTTGACCTTTTCAATAGAGTTTACATAAACCAACTTGTCATAATAAACTTTTCAAATTCTTCTAGCTACCTTTAGTGTAGTTTCATTGCACTGAGGGTTTTTGTACCCTATCATCCCTTACATGTTTCCTTATGGAATAGGTTAAAGTTGTAGTAAATAGATTTTTTTTTATGGGAAAAAAGATCAAATTTTTTTATCCAATTTTCATTTCATACATTGTAAAATCTTGTCTCAAGGATTTGACTTTATTTAATGGACTTCGATGCTCTAAAAAAATCATTTAGTATTGGAAGTTGACCAAATATTTGACTTATAAAATTTTAAAAAAATAAAATAATATTACTTCAATTTTTAACCTATTCCATTTTTCTATTATTTAACTTATTCCATTACTATTTAACCTATTTTGTTTTCTTACTATTTGTTAGAAAAATTATCTTAATATAGAATGCACAATAAGCATGAAGGCTAAAATTGAAGAATTATTTATTATGAGGTAGTTTGAAATATTAAATATGGTTAAAAATCCTCCATATCATTATTAGAGTTAATTAAAATGGTCAATTTAATTAATATTGTTGTTAAAATGATAAAATTTGATAAATGAATTTATTTTCAAATTCAAATCCTTTTTACATTAATATATTTTATAACATAGTTAAAATCATGATTAAAATTTTCATTCCTACTATTACAAGTGGTTAAGTTGTAAATTTAATTTGTTAAATTATCCTAGTTCAATACTCTTATAGTGTGTTAAGTCAAGAAAAAATACCAAAAAATACAACCATGTTAGTTGGTGTAAGGTAAGTCAGATACAATCCCAATAACAAACATTTTTAACAAATAAACAAAAAAAAAACCATAATCAAATTTAATAATTACACTCTTTATTACCAAAAGACAAAAATGTTAGAAATGGGGAAACATTTATAAATTCCCATATTCTCTTGTATTCCTACGTCACCTTCTCTTGCATTATCGAATATATTCTCTTGAATATGTTCTAGTGTTTTCTCTTTTCTTTAAGCTCGATTGGTTTGTTCGATAATAAGTATATATGATTTTGAGAGTACTTTAGAGATTATATTCATGATGGCTTGTGTAAAATGTAAAATTAATGTAAAATTAAATTAATAATAATATGTAAATTTCATTTTAATCTTTTTATCTATGAGAAAATAGATTTATCAATATTTAATTTACACAAATATATATTACTTACTTTGAAAATATGAATAAAATTTCTAAAAAAGAAAAACATATTTTAAACTAAAATATAGATAAATTGTAAGTAGAAACACCTTTACTTATTAATTGTGATTTAAATAATAATAATGATGTTATATTAATGGAATAAGTTAATATATTGATAAACTCAACTTTTTCTTTATATAATTTTTTGAGATAAAGTATTTATTTATTTATTTATCTTTTCTAAATTTCAACCATACAGATCATCTTAAAATAAATCAAAGTCTTAAGAAAACTCTTAAATTTAAAATTAAATTTAAGACAAAAAAATTATTTGGAAAAAAATTATCCCATCAAAAAGTAAGTAGCTAGATTTGTTTGCTTCTCCTCCATGTAAGAAATCATAGAATCCAAGGGGAAGAAATAAAATGTAATCACCCAAAGCAAAGGAGGTTGTTAGATGGGATTTAATCACATGTAAGATCATTTTAATTGCAATATCTTATTGGTTCCTATTAACACCATTAATATGAAAACTTCCCTCAAATTACTTAGGCATTCCCATTAGGTTTAGGGAGTATGCTAGTATAATTATGTTGGATATGAAAAGTTAACTTGTATCATTTACAACCACCATATTGAAAATATATTAAATAGTACAAGCATAAGATGTGGTTTTGATATATTTTTGTTGTCATATTTATTGTGTTAGGATATTTAGACACTTAGGAGTTAGTTAAGATCTACTTGGTATAATGTGTCCTTAGGTAAAAGTGTTTTTCTTAGTGTGTTTATTTAGTATGCATTTGTAGTAGGAAATCCGACGGTCACGATATGTTCTTGACATAGAGTGATCTGACGGTTCATATTCTCCTCAATCTTAACAGTCATTGATCTGTGGCTTAACACCTGATTGGTCCATGATCTTTATTTAAAGAGAATGGAGGGTCATTTACCGATGATCAATTTTGAGAAACTCTCTTGTAAAATCTCTCTGTAATCTTTTTCTTTTGTGTTAATAAACTGCTCCAAATGGTCGTGTTGGTTGGGGTCGTGGATGTTCCCCGTAGGGGTTTTACCACATCAAAACATTGGTGTGTTGATATATGATATGGTTGTGTGTGTGGTTACTGAAGGTGTTTGTCCTTTGTTGGAATACCTGTGTTGTCGAACATGGTATCAAAGCCTTTTTGAAGACCCGCTCTTGTTGTAGATCGAGATCATGAAGCTGAGTTTCCTCATATCCATTTTTTTCCATTTTTCGTACATTTATGGGCTGATAGGACTGTTCCATTTTGTCTGGAGCGCTTGTTTCAGTGAGGAACATTTTTCGTTTCACTCGAAAATGTTTCTTTTTACCCAAGATACGTCTATTTCAGTCAAATCCAGAGGTATAAAGCCTGAGTATGCCATTTTTAAATTTTTGCAGAGTATTATTTTGGTTTTATATTGTTTGTTTCCAAGTTTCTACTCTTTTAGATCTGTGTATTATGTTTTTCCATGCCCTGTGTGATCTTTTAAAATAAAAAACAGATAGGAAAAGGTGCATTTTCTGGGTAAGTTAACCGAGATCTAACCCTTGTTGTCATCGAGAAGAAAAAAAAAATTCTTGTGTGAAAAGAGTTTTTTTTAGCACGCTCTCCAAGGTTGTCAACAACAAAAACAATACAATATGTTTTGCTAGCCCATTCGGTTAAAATTTGTCTTATTAAGTAAGAGTTCTTGAGTTAAAGTCTCTATTTTTGTTCATTTTTTTGAAAAAAAAGTTCATGCTCAATTGTAAAGTGTATTTCACCTCAAGTATAAAAGTGAATCACTATAAGTAGCTTTAATATTTTATTTTAGAGTTATTTATTTTGCATGCATCTTTTCTTTTATAAATTAGCTTCATTGTAAAAGTGATCCCCACTTCTTTTTATAAAAGTGGGTCACTTCATAAAGCAACTTACACCACCACGTGGTCCTTTGGTTATCATTTATGCCTTTTTAAAAAAGAGCATAACTTTCACATCCAAAGTCCTTTTTTAGTGCCATTTTTTTAACCGCCTAATTTTTCGATATATTTCCATCTAGATCATCAGTTTCAGTTTTTAAATCCATATTATCTACATGTTTAATATGACTTCTTCCAGTAATATTTTTATTACTAGCACCAACTACTTCCAATGGAAATCACATATGGAGGATTTATTCAGAAGTAAAGGCTTGTATCAGATTATCTTGGGAAAAGAAAAAGAACCCACCGATAATGATAAGAAAGTAAAATGGGCTAATAGGAGTGATGAAGCACGCGAACTAATCAGAATGTCCATCTCTCCCAATTTAGGGTTCCACCTTAAAGAAATTGATGACCCTGGATTGAATCTGTGTTTGGTAAACTCAATATTATTCGAGCACAATAGTTAGAAAATCAAGTCCCGACTTTAAGTCCAAGTGATTTTTATTTCATTGAAGACTATCTATCTAAGTTTAAAACACTCAGAATTTTATGTGAAGAGTGTGAGATAAATATGGAGGAAGAGAATTGTATCTATCTTATTCTTTCTAAGCTAGGTAGTGCATATTCTTTGTTTATATATACCTATTATTCCATGAGAGACGATCTAGGGAAAGATTATCAAAAACCAACTCTTGATCCCTTTTTTGATGATTGATTAGAGAGCAAGATAATCTTGTACAACATGGAGTGATCGGCACTGCAGGTACCTCCAACAAACCCTTAGTCGCTCACCAGAAAGATAAACCCAAGAATCCCAAGAAGCAACATCCTCGATACAACAACAATCAACATAAGGGTCCCAAACCCACTCAAATAGCTTCAACTCCTAATGGTGACAAAGGAGAAAAATATTAAAATAAGAAGACTGACAGACATTACAACTTTTGTGATAAAGATGGTCATGATGAGTTAAAATGTTTCAAGAAGATGGCAGCTTTAGAAGCAACGATGAAGAAGCACAACATCGGTATTGATTCTACTACTTCTTCTTCTCATGGACATGCACTTTATGCTTCTGGTTTCTCCTTCAATACAACTTCTACTTCTTCTTCTGATGAGTGACTTATTGATTCTGGAGCATCTTATCATATG
>SNQJ01S0023074.1:26374-57600 GCA_010110895.2 Picea sitchensis
TTATGAAGAGCCTGAGTACACCATCATCAATACATCATCATGATGACCAAAATCATGGGTAACACATATGATGCTCTTTTTTATCAGAACCTTTAAGATGATCCTACTTGGTGGTATAAGGCTATTTGGAAAATTAAGATTCCTGAAAAAATTATCATGTTTATGTGGCTTTGTCTGAAGGATTGTATCCTCATAGGTGAAAACTATAGGCGAAGGGGAGGGGTAGGCCCTTTGGTGTGTATCTTTTGTCTTAAAAATGAACAAACTTCCTTACATTTATTCATTCAATGTGAATATACACAGAGAACTTGGCAAGTTATTTTTAGTATGCTGAAGATTCCAGGTACTTGGGACTATCCATCCTTACAGGATAATTTGCTGAAATGGTTTACATCATACCCCAATCTGAGATATATTCCCTTTCTTGTTCTTTGGGGAATCTGGAAATACAGGAACAAAATTTTATTTGAAGCCTGTTTCGAAATGATGATCGGATTGTCACAAACATAATAATGGCAATAAAAGAACATGTAGGGAGCAACGATGGAGACAGGATGGATTATATCCTTTGCCCAGTTTATTTTGATAACACTACTATCAGATTCTTTGATGGCACTGCTGCTGGGGGTATGTGTGGAATTGGAGTGTTTCTCAAGTTAAATACAGATCATGTTTACAGAGCCTATTTTGCAGGAGGTGAAGGTAATAATATCAAAGTAGAGATCTTGGGACTTTGGGGCCTCCTCTTTTTTGCTAAAAGACTCTGAATATATCATTTAATGGTTGTAGGAGATTATAAAGTAATTATGGATTGGTTTGTTGATAAAACAAAGTTGGAAAATCTATCCCTCAACTCATGGAAGACGAAGATCCTAATTCTTAGAGGCCATTTCACTGGAATCAAATCCATGCATGTCCACAGGCAATTCAATTTTGAGGTAGAATCTCTTTCCAAAAAATCTCTGAATTCTCCTATACGCTGGTTGCATTTTGAGGAATCCTACATGGGATCTGTGATCAATGCAGATCGACTCTATATCTTCTAAAGTACTCCATCCTTTTTTGTATTTTCCTTTTGGAAAGTGAAGTACAATTTGGATAATTATAATTTGAACATGTATGCATTGAATCCTGCTAATTTTTGTATGGAATGAAGAACTGAAAGTATATATAAGGTAGCCAAAGATCAACATCAAGGATGTTAAGAGATACAATCTATATTTCTATATAGACCCCAATGTAATAGAAAGTTTCTCTTGATTCAATAATGAATAACAACGGAACTGTTTTTTTTTTGCGTGAAAAAAAATATGGTTTCGTTATTGGCAACATGTTTTGAACATGGATTAGTGGTTACAGGAATTGTTATCTTTAAAACTCCTTTTCAATGTGATTTCAGTTATTTTTTCAGCTTGTTTTAGCTTTAAGTATTTTGTTTGAATTCTTTTTGGACTCGTATTATATATGAGATACTTATTCATTGATGAAATTATGGATATATGTTGGTATTGTGCATTGCACGGATAAGGTTTTATTGAATACCAATGATTTTTTTTTAATTCAAAATATATGTATATCTTTATTTTTTTGTTCTCTTGTCTCATCAAGTTTTTACTGATTCAAAATCTGATAATTATAGGTAAATGGTTCAATTGATTGAATTAACCCTTGGAGCTTACAAAAAACTAGACTTATCTTACTGCTTAGTTTTCTTCTTTTTTTCCCTTTTTGTTTCCTGTAACAAAAGGGTGAGGGATGAACTATATAATGAATTTCTACATGTATCTTTCATGAATAAAATTTTCTGATAAGTGGGAAAGAGATATGTGCTTCCTACTTTGGTAGTTTGTAAACAAGTTGCAACTTGAATCTTGATATCTATGTTGTGGGGGACTGCACCCCCCCCCCATCCCTGCGCTTGAATTGTGGTCCCAAAGAGATCTTTCAGGAAGTGCACTCCCATGTGTGCTTCTTGAACGCTCTTGTCTAGGATCGATTTCAGGGAGCACGTTCTTGGGGGAAAAAATATCTCCCTCCCTGAATCGTGAGTGCTCAAGGAGCCATGAGAGCTTCATGAACGCTCCTGTCTAGGAGCGATCTCAGGGAGCACGTTCTCAACGGAAACAAATCTCTCCCTACCTGAACTGTGAGCGCTCAAGGAGCGACGCTCCCTGAGTACTCCCGGATTGATCCTAGGTCAGTCCTGGGGCGCTCCCGAGCAGAATAAAAACGCTCCCCGAGTTCTCCCCTTCATTATGCACGTGTGAGGCCTGAGAGGGCAATTTTTTTAATTTTCGGGAGTTTGTGGGAACCAAAACAAGGTTCCATAAGAGAGGAAAAGGTATGGCTAGGGGTTCGAAGGGATTAAAACACTCACTCACTCCATTTTTCTCTCATTCTATTTCTCATTTCACTCATCTTTGCTAGGAAGGTTTTGAGTGTGCTTCTTGCTAGTTCTTGAGGGGATTGAAAGGAGATTGAAGGGAGATTGGAGAGCTTGGAAGGGAGATTGAAGGCTACCATAGTCATATTCAACCACCATTAGAGAGCTAAAGAAGTAGGCTCTTAATCCCATTCTTTTTTTTTTTTTTCAAATCCATATGTTGTAAACTAGTGTATTATGCTATGTTGAATATTTGAATTTTTTTATTCTGCTACTCTTTCCCATTTCTCCTCCATCATTCTATTGCAGGTAGCAAGTTATTATCAAGGTTCAACAATCATGATGATGATGTCAATGTGGTATGTCATTTTGGTTCCATTTTTTTATTATGATGGTGGTGGTGGGAACCAGAGGACGTCGAAATACCCATGATAGTGACGAATAAATAGAAGTGGACAACGGATACCAAGGAGAGGAGGAAGGAATGGAAGGGGGTGAAGACAATGGAAATGATAGTTATGAACCCCAAAAATACAAAGAGAATTTAACACCTCTGTGGAAGTATGTCATGAGTCTTGGGGGAGGGAAAGGGGTGGAACCACAAAATTTACATGTCACCATTGTCATAAATATTATAGAGGTTCCTATACTCGTGTGAGGAAAAATCTATGTGGGACTATGTACTAAGATTAAGGTAAGAGTATAGGATTCAAAACTTGTGTGAGCGTGTCATCCGAAGACAGACTCAAATACCAAAGGGAAGAGGAGGCAACACAAAACAAATCCAAAATACCAAGGATTGAACCTGAGAGTGCACAAAGAATGTTCACTTGTCGATCCACATCCCCCCATGCTAGTGCATGCTCTCCTTGTCTTTAGGGCATAAAACACTATCACATTTCTTTGACCAAGGTTGTAGAAATGATGTGGACGCAAAAATTTTCAGGTTTCTCTATGCATGTGGTATACCATTCAATGTTCTTCTCTCACCATATTGGCGTGAAATGGTACAAGACATCAATGGTGCCCCTAAAGGGTACAAGAGCCTTATGACTTGAAAGGGAAAGAGCTAAAATCCAAGGTGCTCTAGGAAAATTTACAAATGATTGGAATCGACATGGGGTATCAATTGTATCTGATGGTTGGAAAAATCTAGGAAATCCATTGATAAATATTCTTGGTGTGTCTGCTAGTGGTGCAGTCTTTCTTTTAGCCCTTGACTACTTAGATCGCTACAAGACAAGTATTAATATTGCAGATGCCTTGATTAAAACCATTCAAGAAATTGGACCCTACAATGTCATTCAAGTCATCACTGATAATGCTGCTGATTGTAAGGCAACATGAGCAATCATTGAGGATAAATACCCCAATATATTTTGGTCAAGGTGTTTGGTTCACACAATGGACCTTTTGATGCATGATATCATTAAAATGAACGACAATGATCACAGATGGATTGGTGCTTTGTACAAGAGAGGGAAGAAGATGATCATATTTATTACCAATCATAGCATGACCCATTTCATTTTTCGCAATCACTTCAAGTTGGAGTTACTCAAGATTGCAAAGACCGGATTTGCTAGGTATTACATCACCTTCAGGTGCTTGTTGAAGGTAAGAGTGGCATTGGCTAGTATGGGCTCGAGTGATTCATGGCATGATCTAAAAGACATGGCTACATCTGCATCTAACATAAATGACTTTCATGAGGTGGAGGACACAATTCTTGATGGTTAGTTTTGGCAACAGGTGAAGTATATTATGCAATTCACCAAACCGATTTACAGTATGATTTGGTTTGCAGATACAAATAAGTTGGTGATTGGAGAGGTATATGAGCATATGGACAGTCTGCTAGGCCAAATCAAAGGCATTGTTCAGTCGAGGGATGTGATTTTGTATGATCATATCCATAAACAATCAAAAGGTGGGATAATTCGAATGTTCCACTCCATGCCCTAACATATGTCCTTACCCCAAAATATTATTCTTCATTTTGGTTGGCCCAACTAGCACCTGAGGGTGGGATTAGGAGAAAACCACACACAGATCTAGAGGTGCAAAATGGATATATGCTTGCATCGGACAAGTTGGTACCTGATGAAGAGGAGTGTGCTCAATTACAAAGCGATTTGAGCAAATACATCAATGAGCATGGAGTGTTTGGTAATTTACATGCAACCAAATATTGAGATAGGTTGGGTTCTATCGAGTGGTGGAACATGTATGGCTCCTCTACCACACATTTGCATAAATTGGCGATGAAGGTGCTTTCTTAGGTGGTAAACACCTCTTCTGCAGAGAGTTGTTGGACACATATAGCTTCATCCACAATGTAAAGAGAAACAACTTTAATGCAAATCGGGCAGAAAGCTTGGTTTATATGCATTACAACTTGAACTCGTTGTCCCATTATTGTGATGCAACATGGAATGTGTTTTTTAAAAGAGATACGGCTTGGGACAACAATCTAGAGGAGAAAATTTGGAGGATGGAGCCATGGTTTTAGAACGCTTGGAAGCGAAACTTTTGGGTGATCATGATGGTGATCATATTCTTGGAGGAGACATGCCACCCCCATCCATTAGCAACATTCCAGTTGCATCAGTTTTTCCTTTATCTTCACAACGTCCATTGTCACATGGGGGCCATTCAGCTATTGGTCGTGTTCCACGAACACTTCCACCTACTCTTACTCCTCTTCTTCAAACTCAAAGAGCACAGGAAAAGAAACTAGAAGTTTCTCATGGAAAGAGGAAAACTTAGAGCATAGTACTTAGTACTTGCTAATATATACTAGATCTCTTTTCCTTTTTCCTGTTTACAAGTAGTCTCTAGAGCCTAGAGTACTTTGTCTTGACTCTTTATTATGGCTTATTCTGTAAACAATGAAGTTATGAACATTATATGATAATTTACCTTTGAAGTTTTAAATTTGAACTATTGATTGAACCTTACAACTATTTGGTAATGAATATGATGCTCTAGAGTCTATTTCATTTTGTGATTAATGTTTTCTATTAAAATCTATTCACCACAAATTTAATTTTTATGATTGATATTATATATATACTAAATAGTTGATGCTTTAATGATCATCACTCATTTGATAGTTAAATGTTCTTATATCTATGTTGTGAATGTATCTATGTTATGTTTTTTTTACAAATAATTCTACATTCTGCATATTTTTTTATATACATATCAAAATATATTAAAATATGTATTATATAAAAAATTCTTCCCATATTTTTGAAAATTGTACTTCGGGCTCGCTCCCGGCTCCCAACAACCTTGCTTGATATGATAATGTTTGGCTGCTTGATGCTTCATAGTCTCAACTTCTGCTGTAAATTTTTACATATGCCGGGTTTTGTATTTCATGACTTTGCAGTGCAATTCTTCAAACCCACGATCATGTGATTCTGGTTGGGCTTATGACAGGTACTTATGAATATGCAATGATTCGGGTGGATTGGAGAAGGAACTATCCATATACTTGAAAAGGACAAGAACAACATTGTAGCGCATGTTTCCAATTTTAACGGTTGTTTCTATTCATGAAGAATGGACCCTATATCAGGTACTCTATAATCCGCACCTGTTTCATTGCCAGTTTCTTAAAGCAAGATATGGCAGAATACTTGTGCAATTTAGTGATTGTCTTACAGTGCCATTGAAAAAGGCATATTGACATGAAGCGAAAATTTTAGATTTATTTTACCTCAATCCAAGAGATTACATTTGGATTTCTTAAAGTTGATTTACTTCTCGAAGTTTATACGCTTGTGGCTGCATAAAACTGCAATATAGAATCCTAGTTTATGATATTACCAGTTCCTACTAATCATTCCAGAGTTCAATCAGAATCCAACGTTGGTATTTGATCTACTCTCAAGTTTTTTTGTCGGATATCTTGAGCTTTGTGGATGTTAAAGAATCCGGACTGGTAAAAATGAAAAAAATCTGGGTTAATGACTTGGGTGCTTTTAGTAGTAGCTTATTTGATGGACGTCTGGGTGTTTTTAAATCAAACTTTTGAGAGCATTATTGTGTTGTTTGCAGCGGAAATCGATTATGCCTTTATTTAAGCACAGCTTGGCTGCTGATATGGTGTTTAAAGTAATATATTTTGGATAGCATTAATGTAGAGTTGGAATTTGTAACTCCCGGCAAATCAGTAAACCATATTTATATATACACAATCAAATACAATTTTAAAATTTGTTTTTTTTTTTAATAACTTTTTATTGTTAAAATAAGTATTTATGATATTATATTTATGATAAATTTTAAAGAAAACTTAATACTGCTTTTGTTAAGAGCTAGTGTTTTAAGACATAAGGAAATAGATTAATGGTCCAAGATTTATAGATATCTGGCAGGAGTCTAACAAGTTAATCTAGATGATTTGGTTTTTCTTAAATATAAAAGGTAATGAATCAACCTAACCTACATTTTTGGATGGTAACCAATATAGAAAAGGCATTGGCTAGCTATTTAGTCTAAATGACTTTTTCACGATATAAATTTACACTAATTACTATATTTTGTTGTTCAAAATCTATTTTTAAATACAAATATAGATTCAGCATACTGAAAAACTCCCAAAACAAAACAATTGGATATTATAGAAAATAAAATATATTAAAAAAAAAAAAAAAAAAACTTATTGGGTTCCCTTGGCTTCCCTAGTGAGGTCACGACTCAACGCTGACTTCATAGGCACAAAGGGATTCATTGTAAAGAAGGCCCCTGAAACCCTATGCTTCAGCTCCGTTTGGATAGGATAGGAAGAAACATTGACGAATGGAGGAATCGGACCCGGTCTGTTGTTTTAACGGGCTATGGCTATCAAGGGATGTGCTCTGGGATTGGATCCAGGTCAACATGGTAGAGGACCGTGGACTGCGGTTTTGTGAAAAAGGCTTTTCCCTTGCCTTGTTTTAGTCCAACGACAGGAGATTTAAGAAGAGGCCTCTGGGGAAGAGCAGGTTCTTTCTTGTTCCCTGGACGTCTGATTTCAACTCGAGAAGGGCGGTAATGAGTACTTTCAAAACTTGTCTATGCGTTTTTGGGATGAGTAAATCTTAGCTCAAACAGGGAACAATCTGGAAGACATTATCAACTACGATGGAAGCAAAGAAGAGGACAAATTCTTCTCCTTTGCACCACTATGTGTTAAGATAGATCCAACTACTGTGTGTTAAAATAGGTCCAAAAGCAGATCCTACAGGAGCAAGACCCACCAGGACCAGTAGCAGCACGAGTAGCAGTTCCTTGCAGCCCTGAGTGATATTTCAGTAAATTGATCGAGATTCAGTTCTAGATTATGTTTATGAATATTTTGATCCAGCTTATCCACGACCACTTGATCCAGCCAAGGTAGTTTTAGTACACCCAACAACAACGGTATATTCCGTTGTCTCTCCGTTCCAAATCCAGAGCCATGCCACAATCATTGCACCTATGGAGTGCCACTTAAGAAGACAGAAGCCTTTGTTTGGATTGAAGAATGCTAGGCATCCCTGGACATACTGAAAGAAAAGATGGCAAGTGCCCCGATCTGAGTAACGAACTTCTAATGTTGTTATGGGAAGGAACCCAGTGAAACCAATAAGTAAATCACTGCAGAATGTGTTGGGAGGCGGGCCATTTCATGGCGGTCTATCCAAGTAGAAATGTCCAGATTTCTTCCCAAAGCAGCATAGAGAAAGGTAAGCCCAATAGGTAGGGGAACATCTAACCACCTCTGGATGGGTTTCAAATAGGAAAAAAAAAAAGGAGAAGACCAAGACGGGGTGGAAAGGAAACCACCTCTTCCATAGCTCAGGGCTTCGATCAAGACCAAACATCCCATAGGCAACAATTTCCCTTGCGGAAATAGAGTCTGGGTTATAGGTTAATGGCTCTACTGATATAGAAAACCCAATGGCAACCTGTAGCTCCAGCGATGGAAGCTTCATCCTTTGGCCTTGCTTTGCAAAAAGTTGATTTAAAAAATTGCAAAGACGTCAAGGTCACTCGAAGTTTGGTGATCAAAACCCCGCCTTGCAAGGAAAGCCTATAGCAATTGCTGGTCAATAACGAGAAGGAATCCACTAATGAAAAAAAAGACATATCCTGTAAGAACAAAATAATTATGAATTTTTTTTTAATTTATAAAAAAAATTTAAACTGTGCATTGCCTTTGTTGCTTTTTATATGATCGGTTTGTTGGGCAATATTCATGTAACTCTTGGGAAGTTTTTATGTAACTCAAGCAATGTAATGTAATACAGCGTGAGTGGCCTTAATGGTTAAGAACATGTGTTTCCTCTTAAGAGGTCACAAGGGGTAGGGTATGTATACCTCCGTAGACTTTAGGGCGGAGGGGGGTCCCTTGTCCCACAAACAAGGGGGTCTCATACACCAATTTGGTGTGGCTTTGCCCTGACAAGGGGGTCTCATACTTATTATTATTACTACCTATTTTTGAATTCTCCTTCTTTACAGTTGGAGGCGATTTTATGGGTTTACGTCAGCCAGAGGGGTAAATGGAGGTTAAGAGTGGGTCCGGGTGAATTGGAGGAGGTATATAAGGCTCAACCTAGTTCATTCACCTTATTTCATGTTCGTTCTTCGTTTTGTGGCATTCCAACGATTCCCATAAATTAAGCGTATTATTGAGTATAAATTAATTAAATGCATTAAAGGTGATATTGAGGTCATATTGTTAGAGGGAACACCTTCATGTAATAGCTTGTTGGAATCGGGAGGAAAATATATAAAGGTTGGGGTGATGAGAAAGGCACGTCCAGCGTTAGGGAATGACTTACAAGCCAATTAATCACTTTTTGACATTAAAAAGGGGTTATAAAGTGATTATTAATCTTTAAATGAAAATTAAAAGGGGAAATAAAGGTCATGTGGATTTGGTCAGAGGAAAGATCTAGAAGGGGTTCGAAGACGTATAAAGGAAAAGTAGCACCTCACCTTCCTCATTATGATTTGACCTCTTGTGTGAGTTCTCTTGAGAGCCAAGTTTTTGTTAGGGTTTGGCAAAACCCTTCCATTGTTGGTCTAGTTTCGGTGGTGCAATATCCACCCTAGCTAGACAAGCGGAGGATCCATCCAGGATCATCATTAGAGCATCATCTTCGGTTTGTTTTCAGTTTGGGGCCACCGATTTTTCTTAGATGAATCGTGAGCTTCCATAGAGGTCGATTTACTTATTGTGCAGGGCCGAAGTGACTTGAGGAGATTGTGAGTTTGGTTGGAGGCTTGTGACATTGTGAGGAGGCCCGTGGGGTTGCTAGAGGGCTTGGAATTTCCCTTGTTGCAGAGATGATAGACAAAGAGAGGTTGCAAGGGTCCGTTTAAGGCCGATTCCCCTTGCTACAAGTCCGTGGAATAGAGGAAGGGCCGCAAGGTTCTGTGGAGAAGTTGTGAGGGCTTTAGGAGAAGCCACAAGGGTATAGTAAGCTGCGGGTGGCTTGAGGGAAGTCGTGGGTTCTCTGGTGGCCAAACCACGAGGGTTTTGGTGGGTTGAGTGCACTTTTTTGTTGAGGCCGCAGGAAGTGGAGAGGGCAGACATCAGTTCGAAGAGCCCTTAGCAACAACAACATCTATTGAGGAAATAGCAGCGCCCTTTCTAGGTTTTGTATTGTGTGTACTATAACTGCTACAATAGCCATTAGGGACCTATTATTGTATTCCAACTTCCATCCATAATAAAAACGGGCATGTTATCTCTTTATTTCTAGTGTGTTTTGAATACATGCAATATGTTTGATGTAATGCCCATGGTTAGAATGCATGCAAACTAGCTGTTAAAAATCATCAATCAACATTTGAACATTGTATGCCAAGTATTCGACAAAAACATACAACCAGAACACAACTTAAAATACAATATCTTAGCCTAGATCTATTGGGGATATTATAGGGAAGAAAGTGGTTTTGTAAGAAAATGGATCCATAATCATTGGAATACATTGTAAGGGAAGATTTTAGATGGGAATATACCCCAGGGAATATTTTAGATGTTATTCTTTTAAATTTGTATGTATGAATTGTTTAATGGGTTGGATTGCGATATTTTTTGAATGCAAGATAACCAGTATAGATTTATTTTAAATTAGAATGTGTTAAGTACAAGACGAATCAAATTTCTGTAGGTGTAGATTTATAGATTTATTTTAAATTAGAATTTGTTAAGTACAAGACGAATCAAATTTCCTTAGGTGTAGATTTTTTAATCATGTAATAGGAAGGAATTAATACATGATATAGAATTAAATAATAAAAGAATTTAACCCTCGAGAAATTTGGTTCCTCCATAGGTCTAGGTTTAAGATGGACATTTATGAAAACTCCTCTCCATTCTTTTTGAGTATAGAAATAGAATACTCAAGCAAACCAATTAATTCCTTATTGTTTTTCTTAAAGCCCAATAAATGAAAGTTGATCTCAATGTACGACTATAACAATCATCATTATCAATTAATTGCATGTGATAGTATATACGTACATAATTAATTGCTTCCTGGGAAAAAATACATGATTAATTGCATACATAATGGGATGATTTTTGAATTTGAGGTGAAAAATTTGTTGCATGGAATGAATAGTAGGGATAAATTAAAATGGAAACAATTAACATGTTATTTTAAAAGTTTTTTTTTTTAAATCCTCATTGGCAACATGCATTGAGTGGATGGTGCAACTTGTGACCTCAACATTAGCAACATCCATGTTTGGTCAATTGTATTGGAATATTATCCAAGTCAAGTTTGCGTCCCATAGTTATAAATTGTGAGGTTATGCTCCTTATCGACCCCTTGCATGTGTTATTGGATGGGCTTAAAGACCCCCCTTTTCATTAAAACAAACTCAAATAGATTTAAACCTAAATAGGCAAAGGAAAAGTTCTCTTACTTTCTTGTCTCACCACCACACACATTAACATAAAGTGCTGAAGTTTTTGTTTTTTCCACACAAAATAGTCATGTTTTTTCATTCATCCGAGAATAAAGTTTGCATTGAATAGTGCTTACAAAAATCAGCCCATTGGTGAAAAATTGTATCTATTGTTGTCAACACAGTGCCTCGGATAAAAACAATCCTCCCTATAACAAATAGTAATATATAATTATAGTGTCCACTGTTAAAATTGTGAGAACAATTAATTAAAAGAAAATGTAAAACTAATTTTACTTTTGTAAATGTTGGTTTACGAAATTGATGGAAGTTTCTATAATGAGTGGAAGTTCTCGTAACTATGTAACGGTTCAAAGATTCATATATATTTTTGAAGCCCAAGAAATTGTAATGTGTGTTGTAAGCCTTGAATAATAAGAAATACCGATACCTTGCCCCATGGATGTTTCCTTGACACACTGTCAGAGTTTTACCACGTAAATCTTGTGTGTTATTTGAGTTAGTTATTTGTCTTCTAGTCATTCTTCTTGCAATTTTATTATGATGTTTAGGCCTCTAATACCAACAAGTGGTATCAAAGCAAGGTCAAGAAAGTCTATCTAAGTTCGAATTTGCCGAGAGTAGAGAAGAGAAGATTAAACCAAAGTCTGTCGTCGAGTCTATTGTCAAGGGTTCCAGTCTTCTGGTCATTTTTCCGCATAGAGAGGAGAGATTGGTCGTTTTACACACGCATAGGAAGAGTAACCAAGTCAAAGCGATTGTGTTAAAGCAAGGGTTTTTCCAAGATAAATTGAGTCATAACAACCGAGTTAAAGCAAGCGTTTTTTGTTCCGAGTCATTCTTGCACGTAGAGGAAAAAGGAACCAAGTCGACGAGGGTTCTGAGACATTCTTGCATGTAGAGGAAAGAGAAACACGCCAACGAGGGTTTTATGGTGCAATACGCTCAGAGAAAAAGGGTTTTCTGGTGGAATTCCTACTCAGAGGAAAGAGAAACCAAGCTGACATGGGTTTTCTGGTGAAATCTGCGCAGAGAAAAGAAGGGTGACTTATGTCCATGCAAGGGTTCGTGAATCCATCACGTTCTGAAAAAAATCTGATTGTTTTGCAGAAGAGTGAGGTGAAGGGTTGGTTTTATTGTACCAAGTAGAAAACATGCAGAACAAAGCACGTCGTGAGTTGAAGGCCGTGGAATATCATGTTGGAGTTAGTCGAACTAAGCAAGTGTTTTTGGTAGAGGTACCAATGTTTCTTGGGCTCTTATTAAAAAAGAAATCAAACTTTGTTTTCTGAAAAATCTTCTTATGAAGAATTTGAAAGAGAATAGTGTATTAAGTTGAAGTGGGTAAAACCATTTTTTTTTATTGAAGAGACCCTGTATATATAATTAATGACAAAGATGACAAATGTTAAATTCGAGGTTGAAAAAGTTAATGGAAAAAACAATTTCGAATTGTGGAAACTTAAAATGCAAGATTTGTTAGTACAACAAGGGTTGCATAAGACATTATATGGCAAGAGGAAGAAACCTACTTCTATGGCCGATGAAGAGTGGGAAAACCTGGATGCCAAAGCCCTCAATACAATTCAGTGATGTCTTGTTGATGATGTCTTGTTTAACATTATTGGAGAAGAATCTGCATCAGGCTTATGGAGCAGGATGGAAAGTATTTATATGACAAATCCCTTGACGAATCAGATCTATATGAAGAGGCAACTATACATCTTAAAAATGAAAGAAGGTACAAAAATTGTAGATCATTTGAATGTGTTTAATACTCTTATTTGTTAGTTGAATAGTATGGATGTTAAACCTGATGACTAAAATAAGGAAGTAACATTGTTATATTCATTTCCTGAATCATGGGACCATCTAATCACTTCCATTAGTTTTAGTACAACAAAGACTCTTGAATTTGATATTGCGGTTGGAGCTTTGTTGTCTGAGGAGATGCGGAGGAAATCAAGTATTGAAACCTCCACACCAGAAACAATGGTTGCTAGAGGTTGGTCGAGAGAAAAGGGAGAGAAGTTGAGAGGTACATCCAGATAAAAGTCAAAAGGCTAGAAGAGCGAGCTTAAACGTTGGTATTGCAACAAGACAGGGCACCTCAAGAAGGATTGTTGGAAATGACAAGAATCCAAGGAAGACACCAAAACAAAGGAAAATCTGGTTGAATCGGGTCCATGTATGATTAATGAAGTCTTGTCTATTAGTAATGTCTTTGAATACTATGAAGGATGGATTTTAGACTCTAGTGCTTCACACCATATTTTCCCACATAAAAATTGGTTTACTTCTTATCAAGTAGTTGATGGTGGAGTTGTTCTTATGGGTAATAATAATCCTTGTAAGACTTTTGGGGTTGGAGGTGTCAAAATAAAAATGTTTGATGGTATAATAAGGACATTAACTGATGTTAGACATGTGCCTGAATTAAAGAAAAAACTATTTTCTCTGGGAGTGTTGGATTCTGGTGCTCATAAGTTTACAGGTCAAGGTGGAGTTTTGAACGTATCCAAAGGTGCTTTAGTTGTAATGAAGGTGATCAAGACAGAAAACCTTCACAGACTGGAAGGAAGGGTTCAAGTTAATGAAGTCGCGGTGGTGTCTCATGAGACAACCGAATTCACTCATTTATGGCATCAATGTTTGGGTCATATGAACGAAAAGGGTCTACAGGTACTGTTAAACTGCAAATTACTTCCAAATATGAAATCTCTGAATTTGAAATTATGCAAACATTGTACATTTGGAAAACAAAGTAGACAGAAGTTTAAAGCATGCAATCATGTTAGTAAAGGTTTTCTTGATTATGTACATTCAGATGTGTGGGGGCCATCTCCTATAGTTTCCTTTGGAGGAGCATCTTATTTTGTAATATTTATAGATCATTTATATAGGAAGGTGTGGGTCTATGTTTCGAAAAGAAAAGTTGATGTATTTAATACATTTAAACAATTTAGAGTTATGGTAGAAAAGAGAAATAATAGAACAATCAAATGTTTAAGAATGGATAACAAAGGAGTGTTTACTTCTTTAGAATTTGAAAAATATTGCAAAGAATCTGGGATCATAAGACATAAAACCATTGTATATACTCCTCAGTGAAATGGTGTGGCAAAACACATGAACATGACTCTTCTAGAAAGAGTAAGGAGCATGCTCAACAATGCCAATTTGAGTCAAGAGTTGTAGGTAGAAACAACCTCAACTGCTTGCTATTAGATAAATCGGTCACCGTTAGTTGCAATAGATTGTAAAATCCTTGAAGAGGTATGGGTAGGTCACCCCTGCGTTTATTCAAATTTAAAAAATTTCGGTTGTGAAGCTTACCCTCTTACTTCTAAAAATCAACGTTCTAAGTTAGATCTCATATCAAAGAAATATATCTTTGTTGGTTATGATGATGTAGCAAAGATATATAGATTATGTGATCCTACTACCCACGAAATCTCATTAGCAAAGATGTAATTTTTGATGAATCTCCTCTCATTAAATCAAAAATTGTAGAAGTTGATGTGAAATAGGAACATGTACCACTGAATCAAAAAATTCAATGGGAGACCCAACAATCTATAGACACAAAGAAGCAAGAAGAAGCTTCTGATGATAAATAAGTCATAGATGCTAAAGATATTCAGGAGAATGAGGAAATTCCACAACCAACACCGAGAAGATCTACATGGGAAAGAAAACACCCTAAGAGGTATACTAATTTTTTTTCGTCCGTTAATGATGGGGAACCTTCTTGTTATCAGGGAACAATTAATGATATTGATTATGCTAAATGGAAGATGGAAATTAAAGAAGAGATGGATTCCCTGGTGAAAAAAAAAACTTGGGACCTGGTAGAACTTCTTAAAGATAGAAAGGTTGTTGGATGTAAGTGGGTCTACATGTTGAAGAAAGGCGTTGATGGTAAAATTGAAAGATATAAATCTAGATTGATTGTGAAGGGGTACTCTCAGATGGAAGGTATAGATTTACATGAGATTTTTTAAGGCATAGTAAGAAGAAACATATTGATATTTAAGTACCATTTTGTAAGACAGGTTATTGATGGAAGTGGAGTAGATCTTAAAAAGGTACATACTCGAGAAAATCATGCAAACATGTTTACAAAACTAGTGTTATTAGAGAAGCTACAATGGTGTTTCACTTCTCTTGGCTTGCAAAGGAGGTAATGAATGGGCCTAGGAAGGTATCAGGTAAATTGTTTTCAAAGTGGAGATTGTTAAAATTGTGACAACAATTAATTAAAACAAAATGTAAAACAAAATTTACTTTTGTAAATGTTGGTTTACGAAACCGATGGAAATTTGTATAACGAGTGAAAGTTCTCGTAACTATGTAACGGTTCAAAGATTCATATCCAACTTTGAAGCACAAGAAAATGTAATGTGTGTTGTAAGCCTTGAATAATAAGAGATAGTGATACCTTCCCCATGGATGTTTTCTTGACACACTGTGAGGGTTATAACACACGTGTTATTTGAGTTAGTTGTTTGTCTTCTTGTCATTCTTCTTGTTTTATTATGATGTTTAGGCCTCTAATACCAACAGCCATGTAATGGTATATAACTATTAAATAACATCCCTCACATCCCTATTAAATTTGGGTGAAGCAACAAAGAACGTGAACTTTCATTAAAAAATGCCCTTGAGTGTAATTTTTCGGTGTCAGCCAGAGTGAAAATTTCACCTCCGAAATAGGTTAATTGTATTATTTTGAGAGTTACGATTCCAACGCAACTGACGGAATCAAATTCCGAGGCCCGAAAATTACAAAATGATTGCCAAATTTTGCCGGTCAAATTCCATCCCTGGAGGGGAGGGGACAGAACCAGAAGACCGATGGCCCACGTGCCCCCTCCACGTTCTCCCTCCTAAAACATGAGCGACCTCTTCAAACACTCACAAGTCGACGCAGTTATTATCAACTCCAGCTCATAATTCGCGAGACTTGAGCTTAACTTTAGCATGCATATCGGAACACCTAACATCAAGTCTAGCGATGGATCGGAGCACTTGAAACAAACTTCTCCGCTTGTGGTCGGAGCACTTAACACGAACTACGGCGCGCTTGTGGTCATAAGCATAATTTTTTGAGGTTTCGATTCGGGGTATGGAAACATCACTATGGAAAGGGCGTGACCCACGACTCCACTCCATGTTGTAAACGGATTATAATGGGAAGTGGGGAGGGCGGTAGTCATACCACCCTTTCCCCCTTGGTTAATACGATGGCTTTAATGAAATGGGAGGGAGAAGGGGTATGGCGTGCCACCCCCTTCCCCTTTCTTACTTGTTATTTAAGAATATTTTAAAAATAAAGTGGAAGAGTGGGTAATCTCCTATTTTATTAAAAAAAAAATTTAATTTGATTACTTAATCAAATTAAGTAATTATATTAAAAAAAAAATTAAAAAAAAAAATTTAATTTGATTACTTAATCAAATTATGGAGCCATTATATTAAAAATTTAATTTGATTGCTTAAATTTTTTTTTAATTTAAATTATTTAAAAAAAAAAATCGATTTTTTTTTCCATTTATACAAAACCAAAATTGGATTAAGCATCACCACAGGAAACCAAGATCAATGTATGATAATTTAAGCTCGGTGATTTCACGACGCATGCTTGACGATGGTATAGAGGCAGATTTTAGGCTTCGAATTTGCAATGACCATTTTCCCAGAAAGATTAGATGAATGTGTGCCAACACGATAACTTGGAAAAGTTCTCAAGATAGGCTCCAGTTCGCTATCAATGAATTTCATAACTTAGCTTTCATCTTTCACCCGACGAGATTCATGACTTGACCTCCGACACAAATCAGAGGAGTTCCCATCAACTCCTATGATGTGCATTGGAGGCGTTACCATCAACTTCTCCGATGTAAGTCGGAGGATTTGAAATCAACTTCTATGATAGCAGGTCGGGGGAGTTAGTACTAACTCCTCCGATAGCAGGTCAGAAGAGTTAATATTAACTCCTCCGATACATAAAAAAAAATGGCTTTCGTAAAATGGTCATAACTTTTGACTCAGGTATCTGTTTTGCACGTCCTTTATACCATTGGAAAGGTATTTCCCAGATCTAAAACTTTCTAGTCATCAGTTTTAAGAAATTCCTAACTTATTGCCTCCATTTTCAATATGAATATCTGGTACCTTGTGGGAATCCCCCGGGGAACTCAACACCTCAACCATGGGCAGATCAACCAGGAATCAAATGCATGAAAGTTTACATGATATTTCAATTAATCAATGCCTTAATTGTATGCATTTTGATGATTAGTTTTGATAGTTTATTTGGAGTTACTCTCATCTACTGTATGTTGAATGGTGCCAGGTATCGAGCGAAGGAGGGTCACGCTCAACATTCTCGCGATGAAATCTATAGCTAAAGACGACGAAATATGTAGCAGTGTTGGAGGAGCAACAAAGAAAATCTTAGACAAATGTATCAATAAGAGATATAGAAACTCCATGACGATCGACTGTCAAACTTAGGACGACGAAGATACCCCCATGCCCAAGGCCAGTCTTCATGATGCGAAAGGCACATATGGTCAAAATCCATGATGGTCCACTGACGCTAGAGGATAAATTTGAAATGTAATTACTGTCTTCTTCTTCTCATCATTACAAAGAGAATAATGACAAATGTTGGGAAGGCGAAAGGTCACGGGGGAAGACAAAAGGCCAAAGGTCTTATTGAACCTCAATAAATATTAGAATTGAATCCAAGAGAAGGGATTTTGGCTCTTCAAACATTGTACACTTCTGAACTACTTTGGGAATACAGTGTCAACTAAAAAAAATTGGAGAGTTGTCCTTAGAGTTTTCATGTACTATTGATGAAACTGTTAATACGGAGAAGCCCTTAGGGCCAAATTTTGACAGAGAGAAGAACTTGCATGTGTGGTTGTTTTTGTTGCGAACTATTTCAAGAAAGATGTATGATGTTCACATGGGTTGTAAGAGCATGTTTGTTTATGGACTATTCTAATGCAATATATGTTCTTTTGCAGTTTTGTTACTCTTTCTTATATCACATGTCATGAGTGAATGAGCTGTGAATGTATGTAGAAATGTGACTTAGACTATTATGTTTATTGACTTGTATGCATGTGTTTCTAATTGTGTACCTTCATGACAGTTATTTGATTGCGGTTTATGCATAGTTTAGTTTCATTACAACTCATTCAGTTACTACAGTTCACTCCTAGCTAGGATAGGGTAGATCAAAACTAGATTAGACATGCATTTACATAGTCTTCATCTACATCTTTCGTTTTCATAACGACCCATCACTCACCCTCATCGATGGATCGGGTTGCAACCTGTAGAACCAACTAGCAATGGCGGTTGGGACAAAATCCAGATGGGTTCCCTATTCCAAACGGTGAGAGGTCTAATTGGGACTTCCTATCAGGGGTAACCCCTTACTATTGTCAGACGAATTTAGAATTGTCAACACAACCAAGTTGAAGAATGCATTTTTTTGTTCTGAGTCATTCTTGCACGCAGAGGAAAAAGGAACCAAGCTGATGAGGGTTCTGAGTCATTTTTGCATGCAGAGGAAAGAGAACCAAGACAACTGGGGTTTTTTGGTGTAATATGCATAGAGAAAAGGGTTTTCTGTTCGACTTCCTACTTAGAGGAAAGATAAACCAAGCCGACGTGGGTTTTCTGGTGAAATACATGTAGAGAAAGGAAGGGTGACTTATGTTCGTGCAAGGGCTCGTGAATCCATTGTGTTCTGGAAAAAAATCCGACTGTTTTGCAAAAGAGTGAGGTGAAGGGCCGGTTTTATTGTACCAAGTAGAAAATATGGGGAGCAAAGCAGGTCGTGCGTTGAAGGCCGCAAAATCTCATGTTGGAGGTAGTCGAACTAAGCAAGTGTTTTTCATAGAGGTACCAATGTTTCTTGGGCTCTTATTTAAAATAAAAAAAATTCAAAGTTTGTTTTCTGAAAAAACTTTTTGTGAAGAATTTGAAGAGAATAGTGTATTAAGTTGAAGTGGATCAAAACAATTCTTTTTTTTATTGAAGAGAGACCGTATATAGAATTAATGGAAAATATGACAAATGCTAAATTCAAGGTTGAAAGATTTAATGGCAAAAACAATTTCGAATTGTGGAAAATTAAAATGAGAGATTTGTTAGTATAACAAGGGTTACATAAGGCATTAGATGGAAAGAGGAAGAAACCTTCTTCTATGATCAATGAAGAGTGGGGAAACCTATATTCCAAATCCCTCAGTACAATCTGGTTATGTCTTGTTGATGATGCTTTGTTTAACATTATTGGAGAAGAATCAACAACATGTTTATGGAGTAGGATGGAAAGTCTTTATATGAAGAATCCCTTGACGAATCGAAGTTATCTCAAGAGGCAACTATACATCTTAAAAACGAAAGAAGGTACATAAATTGCAGATCATCTGAATATGTTTAATACTCTTATTTGCTAGTTGAATAGTATGGATGCTAAACCTGGCGACGAAGATAAGACAATAACACTGTTATGCTCATTGCCTAAATCATGGGGCCATCTAGTCACTTCCATTAGTTTTAGTACAACCGAGACTCTTGAATTTGATATTGTGCTTGGAGATTTGTTATCTGAGGAGATGCGGAGGAAATCAAGTATTGAAACCTCCACACCAGAAGCAATGGTTGCTAGAGGCCGGTCCGTAGAAAAGGGAGAGAAGTCGAGAGGTACGTCCAGATCAAAGTCGAAAGGCAAGAAGAGCGAGCTTAAATTCTGGTATTGCAACAAGACAGGGCACCTCAAAAAGGATTGTTGGAACGGACAAGAACCCAAGGAAGACACCAAAACAAAGGCAAATCCGGTTGAATCAGGTCCATGTATGATTGATGAAGTCTTGTATATTAGTAATGTCTCTTAATACTATGAAGGATGGCTTTTAGACTCTAGTGTTTCACACCATATTTTCCCACATAGAAGTTGGTTTACTTCTTATCAAGCAGTTGATGGTGGAGTTGTTCTTATGGGTAATAATAATCCTTGTAAGGTTGTTGGGGTTGGAAGTGTCAAAATAAAAATGTTTGATGGTATAATAAGGACATTAACTAATGTTAGACATGTGCCTGAATTAAAGAAAGATCTAATTTCTTTGGGAGTGTTGGATTCTGGTGATCATAAGTTTACAGATCACGGTGGAATTTTGAAGTTATCCAAAGGTTCTTTAGTTGCAATGAAGGTGATCAAGAGAGGAAACCTTCATAGACTAGAATGAAGTGTTCAAGTTAATAAAGTCGTGGTGGTGTCTCAATAGAATTGAATTCACTCATCTATGGCATCAACGCTTGGGTCATATAAGCGAAAAAGGACTACAGGTACTGTTAAACCGCAAATTACTTTCAAATATGAAATCTTTGAATTGAAATTTTGCAAACGTTGTACATTTGGAAAACAAAGTAGACATAAGTTTAAAGCATGCAATCATGTTAGTAAAGGTGTTCTTGATTACATACATTCAGAGTTGTAGGGGCCATCCCCTATAGTTTATTTTGGAGGAGCATCTTATTTTGTAATATTTATAGATGATTTCTATAGGAAGGCGTGGGTATATGTTTTGAAAATAAAAGATGATGTATTTAATACATTTAAACAATTTAGAGTTATGGTAGAAAAGAGAACTGATAGAACAATCAAATGTTTAAGAATGGATAACAAAGGAGTGTTTACTTCTTTAGAATTTGAAAAATATTGCAAAGAATCTGGGATCATAAGACATAAAACCACTGTATATACTCCTCATCAAAATGGTGTGGCAGAACACATGAACATGACTCTTCTAGAAAGAGCAAGGAGCATGCTTAACAATGCCAATTTGCATCAAGATTTGTGGGAAGAATCAGTCGCAACTGCTTGCTATTTGATAGATCGATCATCGTCAGTGGCAATAGATTGTAAAATCCCTAAAGAGGTATGGACAGGTCATCCCTGCGATTATTCAAATTAATTTTTTTTTGGTTGTGAAGCTTACCCTCCTACTCCTAAAAATCAATGTTCTAAGTTAGATCCCAGATCAAAGAAATTTACTTTTGTTGGTTATGATGATGTACCAAAGGGATATAGATTATGGGATCCCACTGCCCACAAAATCATCATTAGAAGAGATGTAATTTTAATGAATCTCCTCTCATTAAATCAGAAAATGTAGAAGTTGATGTGAAACAGGAACATGTACCATTGAATCAACAAATTCAATGGGAGACCCAACAATCTAGAGACACAAGAAAGCAAGAAGATTCTTTTGATGATAAAGAAGCCGCGCATGCTAAAGATATTCAAGACAATGAGGAAATTCCACAACCAACACCAAGAAGATCTACACGGGAAAGAAAACCCCCTAAGAGGTATATATTGATTTTGTTTCGTTCGTTGTTTTGATAACTAACGATGGGGAACCTTCTTGTTATCAGGAAGAAATTAATGATATTGATTATGCTAAATGGAAGATGGAAATGAAAGAAGAGATGGATTCCCTGGTGAAAAACAAAACTTGGGACCTGGTAGAACTTCCTAAAGATAGAAAGGTTGTTGGATGTAAGTGGGTCTACAAATTGAAGAAAGGCATTGATGGTAAAATTTAAAGATACAAAGCTAGATTGATTGTGAAGGGGTACTCTCAGATGTAAGGTATAGATTTCCATGAGATTTTTTCACCAGTTGTTAAGCTTCTATCTATTCGTATTGTCTTGGCACTAGTTTCTTTGCTTGATTTGGAGTTAGAGAAATTAGATGTTAAAATAACATTCTTACATGGAGTTTTGGACAAGGAGATATACATGGAACAACCAGAGGGTTTTGTGCAACATTGCAAAAGAATATTAGTTTTCAAGCTCAAGAAATCTTTGTATGGCCTGAAGCAGTCACCCATGCAATGGTACAAAAAGTTTGATTCATTCATGATGAGCCACAATTTTACAAGAAGTGAGTATGACCATTGTGTTTACTTCAAAAGTTTCAAGGATAGAATATTATCTTGGTATTATATGTTGATGACATGCTTATTGCAAGCAAAAGTATGAGTGAAATCAACACTTTAAAGGCTCAGAGGGCTAAGACTTTTGATATGAAAGATCTAGGAGCAGTAAAACAAATCTTGGGCATTGAGATACATAGAGAAAGAAAAAATGGTAAACTTTGGATTTAACAACAAAAGTATGTGGAGAAGATACTTCTAAAATTTGGGATGGATAATGTGAAACCTGTAAATATCCTTTTTGCTTCCCATTTGAATTTTTCTTCGGGTTTATGTCCTAGTAATGAGGGAGAAAAGGATTATATGTCTTGTGTACCTTATGCCAATGCAATAGGAAGTTTAATGTATGCAATGGTTTGTACCAAACCGGATATTTCACATATAGTGGGTGTTGTTAGCAGATACATGGAAAATCCAAGAAAGGAGCATTGGAACACAATGACATGGGTGCTTTGGTATCTAAGAGGCATAAGTGATTATTGCATCACCTTTAATGGTAATAGTGGTTCTGTATGCGATTATGTTGATTCAGATTTTGCAGGTGATTTGGACAAGAGAATGCCTACTTCAGGTTATGACTTTACTCTTGCAAGATGATCCATTAGTTGGATGTCAAAGCTTCAGGAATTTTTTTTTTTGTCCACTACAGAGGCAGAATATATTGTTGCCCCACATGCTTGCAAAGAGGCAATTTGGGTGAATGGTGTTCTGGGCGAGTTTGGGAGAATGCAGAACAACATAATTTTATTCCGCGATAGTCAAAGTTCTATTCATTTGCCCACAAATCCAATTTACCTTAGTAAGATGAAACATATTGATATTAAGTACCATTTTGTAAGGCAGGTTATTGATGGAGGTGGGGTAGATCTTAAAAAGGTCCATACTTGAGAAAACCGTGCAAAGATGTTTACAAAACCAATGTTATTAGAGAAGCTACAGTGGTGTTTGGCTTCTCTTTGCTTGCAAAGGAGGTGATGAATGGGCTTGGGAAGGTATCGGGTAAATTGTTGTCAAAGTGGAGATTGTTAAAATTATGACAACAATTAATTAAAAGAAAATGTAAAACTAAATTTGCTTTTGTAAATGTTGGTTTATGAAAATGATGGAAGTTTGTATAACGAGTGAAAGTTCTCGTAACTATGTAACAGTTCAAAGATTCATATTTATCTTTGAAGCCCAATAATTTCTAATGTGTGTTGTAAGCCTTGAATAATAAGAGATACCGATACACACTGCCAGGAATCTTGTGTGTTATTTGAGTTAGTTATTTGTCTTCTTGTCATTCTTCTTGTTTTATTGTGATGTTCATGCCTCTAATACCAACACCCATGTAATGTATATAACTATTAAATAACATCCCAAACATTCCCCCTCGATGAGAGGTTAAATTTCAATTGGGAGTAATAGTCTCACTCATTGGATTAAGGCTAGATGTTAGTTGAAAACTCATTAGTAATGAGAGTATAGGATATTGGCTTTCTTGCACATAAGTTGGAACCGCCTTTTGATGCTAGAGTATGTTAAAATTGCTTATAATTGACTAAAAACTTGTCTTTATTTTTTTTTTTAAATAAAAAAGGTAGACCCTGCTATATTATAGAGGCAAAAAGCTTTTGCAAAATGTACAGATAAGTATGCCTGGAGTTACCAAAAATGTTGCCGATAATCGGAAACCAGCATAGGTAAAACAGAGTAGCATGATAAAATGTAAAACCAAGTAGCAAAATAGAACTTAAACATTGTTGCATCTGTCCTGCCCGAAGGAAACTAGGACAGATGCCTACAGTCCAAATATACATAAAACAGTAACAAAGTAAACTAGGAACCAAGAGCATAAAAACCTATGTGCCAGGTGGTCTGTCGTCCTCGTCCTTCTGCCACATGAACCCAGCCGGGATGGCAAAAGCTTGCGCGCAGAGGGGGCATTTCCGCTTAGCTGGCGCGTTGGAGAAAGCGTCAAGGAGCATGTCCATGCTCTGTCCCATGGTGCACACCCGGAGCTCCAAATCAGACAAGTGGCCACGAAGGTCAAACACAAGATCCAGGTGCTTATTCCGGAGAAGAAACCCATGCAAGCTGTCACTCGGATCCACCGTGCCCGTCGCCGCTTCCACACCAACTTCGCACTCTCGCTGCTCCCTAGCCACCGTTGCGCCCACCACTCGAGCTTCCTTCGCCTGAGAATCATGGCTGCTAACATTGTCATCACCAGGCCATGAAATTTCTTCCACGATACAGCCGGGGATGTAGTCGTCCTGAACCGGAGTGGGGGTGCACTTCTCCTGAAGAGTCGCCTCAGTCCTTTCCACGAGCGTCAAGTCCTCCATGGTTGGGTCTTCCACCACAACGCATGGTGGAAAAACCTCCTCCAAGCCAGCATCCTGCTCGTCTCGGCTGCAACCGGCGCGTGGTTTGGCTATGGTGGCGAGGAGCGCCCGCTTCTCTTCCTTTGCTTTTTTCCTGATGATGGAGGTCGCCAGAGCCAAGGCCCGCTCCAGCTGCTCTCTTCGACGCCTTTGAGCTTTGCGAGCATCCCAGGCCGCGCCACGACGCGATCTGCCTCTTTTCCTAGCCATGGGGAGCGAGTGGAGCGAGTACAGTAAAAGACAGGTGAGCCAAGACACAATTGAATTGATTTGCAGGGCGCAGGCAGGCTTAACCTGCTTTGAATCAAACGTAAAAGGACCCACCGAAAATGCTGAGAGTCTGAGCACGAAAGGAGCTGAGCTGCACCATAGCAATCCAACAAGAATTGGAGTCGAGGTAGGTGCAGCCTTGCTCTGTCCTGTCGTGAAAGAATTCATATAACCAGAAGCCGAAACCATTTGCCAACACTTAACCTCTCCCGTCCCGAGTGCGATGTAAATGAACGCCCGAGGGGGGAGTACCATCAACTTAAGTCTGCTGCAGAGGCCGTCCCCCATCGTTAATATTGGCTTGTGGGTGGCGGCCCTCGGCATTTAAGCCGAGGCCGAGTGCGCTTCCAGCTGTCTCCACATGGCCGCGTGGCACCCCATCCGGGGCTAAAAACTTGTCTTTATTAAGTTCCCCTATGAATTGGTTTATGTAGAATAATGTGGTTACAAGTCAGGCTCTTAACATTGAATTACTTTGGAGAAAAAAACTATCAAATATTAAAACTATGTGATAATATATTATTATGATGATGTTTTTAGTTTATTTTATTAATGTGGTTTGTAATATTTATAAAAGAAAAAGGAAAAAAAACTAAGAAATAAAAAAAAAACCTAAAATGATTTATTGAGGTAGTGGTTTAAATGTGAATTTAAATTCACAATAAAATCTCTAAACTTAATATAGTTATTTTGATACAGAATCTTATAAACCAAGTTGTGATACCTTACATTATTATTAATACATCTAATGTGTCACTCTGAAATAATAATATTATATTTTATATGATAGAAAAATTTACAATTGATTTTCTTATTTTTAATAATAATTTTTAATTAAAATAAATTTTGATAATTACACCAAAAGGCGTACACCTATTGACAATGGGCACAATTAATGATCTTTTAATCTGGCTAAGCATTGAAGATGTTGGCATATTCTTAGTCGTCCTCCAAAATCAATGCCTCAGATTTATTGTTCATAACTTCCTTGCATTTATGAAGGCATCCGTTAACATGTTTACTTTTTTACATTTACCTAATTACATTATAAATTTACTGTAAAAATACATAATTGCCACGTTCAAATGATTAAGGAGGATTAAAATATATGAAGACCACTTTTATATCATTAAAAAACACTCTGCACCACGTTTATATCATTAAAAAACACTCTGCACACGTTTCATTTTGGTGGCACTCATTCATTTTTTATATCTGAAAGATCGTTTGATGCCACAACCTGCACGGACGTTTTATATGCGCTCTGTGTTGGAGTCGACTCAGTCACAGATCTTGTTCTGAATAGAACCCTTTCGACATTCTGTACTGTCCAAATTTTATGTGTGTTTGATAATTGGGGAATTTTCTGTATGTCCAAGGTTGAAAATGTGGCGAACGATATTCTGTATTGTCCAAATTTTCTGTACGTTTGATAATTGGCCAATTTTCTGTACGTCCAAGGTTAAAAATGTGGGAAACAGTATGTCCAAATTTTCTGTGCGTTTGATAAGTGGCGAATTTTCTGTACGTCCAAGGTTGAAAATGTGGCGAACCATATTCTACACTGTCCAAATCTTCTGTACGTTTGATAATTGGCGAATTTCTGTAAGTACAAGGTTAAAAATGTGGCGAACAATATTCTATACTGTCCAAATTTTCTGTGCGTTTGATAATTGGCGAATTTTCTGTACGTCCAAAGGTTGAAAATATGGCGAATTTATGTTTGATAATTGATTGATTTTATGTCAAAAATATGGTTGGAAAAGCCTGACCAATAATTATATGATTGATGTGGCCGTCAAAAGAATCAACATTCGTGCCATTGATAATTGTTGTCTTTGGAATTTTTAATCTTAATCGACATCTTTAAAAAGAGGCTCTAAAGTATGTCACAATCTTGTCATTTAGTTAAAAAGTCCATAACAAATTGGCATATATTTTTTAAAACATATACATCATATATATATAGATAGATATTGACATTGATGTTTAATTTAAACATAGTATCATTTAATTATATAAAACATATATATCACATATAGATATATAGATAGATATTGACATTGATGTTTAATTTAAACATAGTATCATTTAGTTATATAAAACATATACATCATATATATATATAGATATATATATTGACATTGATGTTTAATTTAAACATAATATCATTTAGTTAAAAAGTCCTGGCATATATTTTTAAAACATATACATCATATATATAGAGATAGGTATTGACATGGATGTTTAATTTAAATATAGTATCATTTTGTTAAAAAGTCTAACAAATTGGCATATATTTTTAAAACATATACACCATATATATAGAGTTAGATATTGACATTGATGTTTAATTTAAACATAGTTAAACTAAGTAGAATGGAACATTCCATAATTAAATAACTTTTTCAAAACATATATACCTTAATAATTAGAATAAATTCATCTTATCTCTTGATTTATGGGTCGAGAGGATTTAAATCTACTCTCAAACAATTTTTTTGTGAGGGATTTCTTTTTAAAATTGCCCTTCCTATGACTTTTTATATGTTTTATATTTATGTTTGCATACCATTTATATATTATGTATTATATGTGCTTTTGTTAATTTTTGTTGTGAATACAAAAGCAACATTTGTTGTGAATACAATATCAACATTTGTTGTGAATGGGGAGATTCCCAAAGGGCACATCTAAACCATGAAAAGGCTCCAAAACCCACTACCAACAGAAATTAATAAAACAAGCATTGCAAAACTTTGTTGCTAGTAGCAATGTCATGAGCAAAATATACTTAGACAACCATGTTTCTATTATAACATTTCAATTCTCTAATAACTTTGTACATGTACATGTCCAACGATATAATGGTACAACCTGACCAATGGTCACAACAATCAAGAATGGGACAAGGCGGCTATATTTCAAATCATCAGGTTGTAGCAGAGATGGTCTACTATCTTCACCATCACTGTTTGATTACTATATGGAGAATCTCCCAATTTAGGCCATGTGATTCAACTTAGATTCCATTTAAAACCTTCAACAATTAGGACAAGCGCTCTTGTCTTACCCTTTAATGGTACCTTGTTTTACCTTTAGACTTCAATTTCCTCTACTACAAACACTAAAGAAACTACATGAAATCTCTCAAAATTAAACAAAAAATCTCTATTTTACCGAGACAAACAAGAAAAGTCACTTATATTGTTTCTATTGGACAAAAAAGAGACCTTTCAAACAAGAAAAGTCACTTCTATTGTTTCTATTGGACAACAAAAAGACCATTCAATCTAATTACTCTTACCCCAAATGTTGGTATTTTATATAGCATACAGATGGCCCATGGGTGTAGGCATGCCACATGAATCTCGACCTTTAAGCTTGAGGATTCTATTTGCACGGTGCAAGATTGATATTTGCATGATATGAGTTGCAATGGAAATGGGTTTTTTATAACAAGCCCAAAGACCCATTGTGGGCACAATTTCTACATATCTTGTTACAGTCTCATCTCAAGGTCCACATGCAACATATCTTGTTACAGTCTCATCTCAAGGTCCACATGCATAGTCTATTCAGGGCCTGGTTTATGCTTATCTTCGTATTTACAAGCATCCACTACCGACTTAAATATCATAATCAATTAGTTTCCTATGAAGTAGAATAAATAGTTAATTTAGGAGATTGTTAGAGATCCTGGGAGAAGATTTATTTGTCACTTTTAGAGAAGATTCGAGAGTTGGGTGGATTATTGATTTTGTTATGTATTAGATAAATTGAGTGTGGGGAGTTTGGAATTTCATGATTGTGTGAGATTGTGAGTGTTTTCCTACTCTTCCTCTGGATTTGAACTTGTGACCTCTTAGGAGGAAACAAATGTTCTTAACCATTAGGCCTTCCCACCCTCCTCTCAATTTGAACTTGTGACCTCTTAGGAGGAAACAAATGTTCTTAAACATTAGGCCCACTTAAACTGTCTCCCTCATTTTAAATTATAAAAAAATATATTTCAACTTATTTAAACATATTTTATTTAATTTAAACATAATAAAAATGAATTATATATTTAAAAACATACCTTTCACCTCACTTAAACATATTTTATTTAATTTAAACCTAATAAAACTGAGTTATACATTAAAAAAATGCTATACAAATGTCCCATTATAATAACGTCCATTTATCTTTTAAAATCAATGATGAGATGTTTCTCTTTTTCCATTTGGGATGTTTTTCCATCTTTCGAAGCTCTCTCTAAGTGATTTTTATGTTAAAAAGTCAATTTGATTTCCGATGTAAAAATTTCAGGTTCAAAATTGAAAATTTAATTTTTAATATAAATCTTTGCTATTAAGATGCATAAAAGAGAACAAATTCTAAACACAATACATAATATAACTAATTTATAGCTTCATTTTTACTTCTGTGATTGTTAATTCTGCCTAGGATAGGAGATTATCTCAACAATCCACCTTATTGTGGATGAGGTGGCTTGAACACGGTCAAGGATAAAGAACTTTTATATTGGCAGCTACCTCTGGCTAGGCTCTGCATTTTCAACGAGTTTCGAGTTTCTTCATTGTTGATCTAGGTATGCTCCTTGCTTGGAGCAAACTTAGTGAATCAAAAATAGATATAGTGGTTTTGGGTTTTTTCGTTACCCCTTTTGCTAATCAGTACTAATTGTTTAGTTTATTTTAGCTTTATCTAATGTTATTCTTGGTTTTTGTGGGCTTTGTCTTGTGTTTTCTGGTCGTTGTTGTAGTTGCAAGTCTAACCTGCCGGAAGACTAACTTATTTGACTCGATTTGCATTCTATTCCTGTTTTGTTTTGTGGCACAAATTAACACAAGCGCTTTCCCTAGCCTTGGTTCTGTGTAGGTGCTTCCATGTCTCCCTGCTCTTTCCTTAATTGTATGTTGCCCTTGCCATATTGCCTTGACTAGGACCTTTAGATTTATGGAGCAATGTAATCAGGTAGTTCTTTTTCGTATTGGATATAGACGACTCAAGAAAGTTAGAGTTTTCATTGATCTAAAACTCTAATCAATTTTTGGAACATCTCCATTAGTTTTAAATGGAAAAATCTCAAATTTCAATATAGAAAAACTTTAACCATATCTGAAAATTTGATTCAATTTAATTTAAAAATTTACTTAAAAATGAGATATATTTATTAAAAATGAGAAATATTTGTTAACCAATTAACTTACTCCTTAGGGTATACGACACCATTCAAGTGGGCTTCTCACGCGTGAGAAACTATCCCCAAAAGGTGTTCAAACCACCTCCATGTGGCCCATTCAAACTTAATAAATATTTAAACCAAAAGTTTGAACAACACATTTTTTAAAAGGAGTGGGCTAATTCGGGAGCAATCTTCCCTCCCGAATTACTTTTCCAGCAGGTTTTCTGGTGGTGCGGTTTTAAATTTCCGGTCAATCTGGAATTCTGATTCAATCTGGGTTGGTTTAAAATGGGGCAAAACCCCTTGAGTAAAGTTCTAAAATGCATGAAACTTTGATTCATGTGAAACTCAAGCTACCCTAGAAAATCTGGCCGGATTTAGGCCCATTTTTTTGCCTGAAAAGAGGGAAGATTTCTCTAGAGTTAGCTTACTCCTTTTTTAAAACCCAAGTTTGAAAAAAAGTCGCCATCTCACTTTTCCACAGACACTACAAGCATATCAAGATTGTGCCACCTCAACTTCCTGTAAATTGAGATAAACATGTGGACCAATGCACTGATGGCCACCTCATCAAACATGAATCCCATAATTATAAATTATGGGGTTATACTCTTATGTGCACATTGTATGTGTTTTTGGATGGGCTTAAAGATCATTCTTTCCCATCAAGCAAATCTCAATAAGATTTGAACTCTATGAATGTGTTTTTGGATGTGCTTAAAGACCCTTCTTTCCCATCCAAGCAAATCTTAATAAGATTTGAACTCTAATGATTTGAATTCTAATATACAAAATAAAAGCTCGTCTATTTTCTTATTACATTACATGTTCATATATACTTATTACACTTCATATATATCGACACACTTTCTCATATGTTTTTATTTTCTTATTAAACTACTTATTTATGTTATATATATAAATAAATATAATTGTATCCCATGTTTTATGTGTCTTACATACAACCTAAGTGGGCCTAATGGTTAAGAACATGTGTTTCCTCCTAAGAGGTCACAATTTCATATAGGGTATGTATACCTCAGTTGACTTTAATTTATAAT